>JAOQMS010000002.1:5542570-5579570 GCA_027563885.1 Erythroxylum longipes | reverse complement strand
TTCTATATAACTCAATTATTCACAATTAAAAACCGGGAAAATGTCATGAATGCATGTACAATCATTTCATGTGCAAACATTCACTATTTATTTTTCATGTGCATATATGAATGCATGAATATGTCAAAAACACTTTAAATAATTCTAACCCGATCCAAAATGACCAAAATGCCCTTTCCATAAGTGAGGGGATGTTACATAATCGAAGAGAGATAAGCCAAAAATAGAATCCAAAAATCATCTAGTTCAAAACCTAAAAGCTTAAGTCTAAACTAAAAGCCTATAAAACTTATGAAATCAAGTCCAAACCACAAGCCTACAAAACCCAAAGCTTAAGTTGAGCTCTAGGTACTAATCACTAATTTCCTATAGTTTATTGCTTCTAGATTAAATCCAAAATCCATTTAAAGCCTTAGGTACTAAGTTAAGAATTCTAGACACATTGTTAATCTCTTTTTTCATTTTATTTCTTAAGCCTTGTAACCTAGCTCTAGATATATCAATTTCATTTCAAATCCTATGGCACCATTATTAGCATTTTTTCCATTTCAAAGCCCTAATATTCATTTTACTTATTTTATTTTATCATTTTTAAGCTCTGAAATTCATTCTAAATATTTTATTTTTAAGCCCTGAGATCCACCTTTAAGCGTTTCGTTTTTATTTCAAAGTCTTATGATACAACTTTAAACATTTTCTCCATTTTAAAGCCCTAATATTCATTCTAAGGATTCCATTTCAATTTAATTTAATTTTAAGCCCTAAGAACTACCTATAGGCATTTCTTTTTTTCATTTCAAGTCTTATGGAACTACTCTAGGCATTTCTTTAGATTCCAATAGCTAATATTCATTCTAGGCATTCCATTTATATTATATTTTATTTTTAAGCCCTAAGAGGTAACTTTGGCATTTCATTTTAATTTTAAGACCTAATATCTATTCTAGGTATTGCATTTTTATTTTCAATCCCTAGCCCCTAGGTAAGATTATAATTAATGTAGAGTATAAACTCTCAAAAGACTAAACCAATAGTGAAGAGTGATAGGAACTAAAGGATCATAAACCTTATGGAAAACGTCTATGATAAAATTTTAAGCCTTTGTTGAGAAATTGATGTATTCATGTTGTAAACCAGATGATCTCAAAATCATCCTTATGGCACAAAGTGATGTAAATCAGTTAAAGGAATGTACAAAACGTAAGGTTTAATGTTAGAAAATTTTTAAACATTCTAGTCATAGAACTCTTCTCTCATACTTTGCTATTAATTTAAGCTCAGTAATAGCGTATTGTTCAAAAACTAAAAACAAACAAAAAAAATTTTGCACATGAAAATAACAACTCATTTGGCGTTGTCTCTCGTATTCATAAATTCATCAAATACATTTCATTGAACACTTTATAGGCATAAGAAATTCATCTCTAACTATTAAGAAAAACACTAATACGTGGCATTCATCATCAATAGGACACATTCAGACACATAACGATTCATTATCAGCTGAAATAGACACAGACAACACAAATAACATCAACCAAAATCCCAAACAAAAGCTTCCTTAACAAAAACAAGCAGAAAAATAAAAGACCAAGTGCAAAGGAGGAATAACTAACCACAATGGACGATTAATCGGAGACCAAAGTGACGACAATAGTGGAAAAAATTGAAGATCACGATGGATAAGGAAAGGGAAAAAAAATAAAACTTTCACAGACGTTTGACAAATGGGGAGAGGCTATCTACGGTGGTTTAAACGTGATAAGGAAATGATGTTTCTAGTTGAACAAACGATGTCATTCTCCATCCAATTAAAACAACAACCCCGATGTCATTTGAATTTACCTATATAATATTTTTGTAAGTGAATTCCTGACCGAAAAATGATTTCATAGGGAATTTCCCTATGGAATAGTGTTTCCGTAGTAATTTACCCTACATAACTCTATTTTTGTAGGGAAATTCCCTACGAAACCCTTTTTTTGTCAATAAATTTCGTACACATTTTGTATAAGGAACCATTAGCACCCATTTTTACGATGACTTTTACTATTTCATCACTAACTTTTGCCGATAGAGTTTGATCTCCTCCTTTACCGGTGGATTTTTTTTTTCACAAGTTACCTTTTTTCTGACAACTTTACCTACGGAAAGCAATTTTCATTGCTAATTTACTACAAAAAATTTTCCGTAGGTAATATTCCGTTAGTAATTTGAAATTTTCTTGTAGTGTTGTCATTGCATTTAGTAGTCTAATGTACACTATGTTATGTATGAACATGTATATTGAAAGGTAGTGGTAAGGAGCTCAAATATCATTACTAAACCAAAAACATATATATCAAGTATAATTATGTAAAAGGCATAGAAATAAAACGATAAATGAATATGTTTTGTGAATATTTATAATACTTTTTTTATCAATGACAATAGTTTAATGAAAAACCAAAGATTTAATCTATAGAGTTCTTATTATAAGTTATAAGATTGTCATTGAGTATTTAACCCAATATATGTTTAATTGAAAATTAAACCCATTTTCTAGAATAAGTTTTAAACAAAAATTCAGTTCTAAGAATATGAGAATGCATGATTTTAAGTTGAATTTTTAATTTTAGAATGAATATTGGAATGAGTGGTAGACATTTAGTTCTCTAAATAAGAAGTATGTCTTACAGAGAGGAGATACCTTTCCACATATATAATTGTCTCTATTACTATGTATGAGTGGAGATTAGACAAGTTTTAAGCAATTTTAGGTAGATGATAAATGAGAATTCAAGTCTTAAAACCCTAATATTGATATGAAGTATTCAAAGGTATAAAGGGTTATTAGTAATGAAATAACTTAAAGAAATGTTATGTTTATCTAATTTGTCTTAACATGTAAGATGTGAGTTCTAAAAAAATAGATTAAATGAGTAAACAAGTGAACTCAAATTTTGTATTAGATATGACTAAACTATAATATATATAGTATTAGAAGAAATACATATGCTATGATAAAAAGGAGTCATCACTATGATGCATGAATCAAACTAGGCATGCATTACCAACTAATAACGATAATATAAGTCATATTCTTAACTTATTTTGTGAGAATCCTATGACATTTTATGAATCTCAACTTAAAATGCCCCCTTTTTTTTTTACTTAGTTCTAATTTGAAATGTTTGAATTAATGATTGCTATTTTAAAATGTTTCTAAAAAATCATGACTGGTTCAATATTGTAGGACATTCTAGAAAAATAAATAAATTTGATTAAATGAATAAGAAAGAAGGAAGATTATTGTAAAGTTGAATTTGCATTAAGATGTTTTTAAAAGGGTCTGCCTTCTACATAGAAGGAAGTAAACATATAAAGTATTTATACAATAAGAATAACATCATGATTGATGCAATAGATGATTTAGTGTATAACATACTAAATCCACCTTTGAATTGATATAGTAATTGAGATATCATATATTCCTAACAAATAAATAGTATAATGTACTTTCGTAATATGCTAGTTACATGGATTATTGGATAAGTATGAAAATTTTAAAAAAAATTCTCGTAAACCCATTTATTTTGTTATATGAGTGAGAGATACTAATTAAACACATATAACTTGTTAATAAAGATTTTAAAATTCAAATTAGTAACGAACAAGTAGTTATTTTGCCATAGATATATATAAGACATTTTTTTAATGTACAAGAGTTCTGGAAAAAATTAAATAAAATGAGAAGAAAAATATATAAGAGATTCAGCAACTATTGTTTTAACTCGTAAAAATCTAAATATAATTTATAAATAATTTAGTTTTAATATCGGCAATGCAATTATTTATTGATTTAATTGTTTTATTTTCTTATGCAAGATCTAATGTTCTTATTATCTTATTAAATATAATATATAATGGTAACTTTTGAATACTGAAAAAAATTGTAGTTAGAGATAGGAAAAGCTAAAGACCGAAGAAATTTGTATAAAAAGACCAAAAGAGAGAAAGATAAATAGATTAATTATATGAAAATTGGAGAATGTTGACCGACTTATAGGTTTATGGCTTTGATTAGTCCTAATCTTTGACAAAAAAATTGGGCTCATCAAATACAATTTGTCACGATGGATTAATATACAAGTACGAAAGCAAACAAAACGCCAGTTCTTTATTTTTCTTCTTTTTTTAGCATACATCTATGCATAAAGTAAATATAAAAACAGTAATATCTGATAATTACCCTATTAATACTATATGTTATGTATATAATTTATTCTTATAATCTAGTCTTAAGTAATACTCAGTCAAATTTATGTTTTAAGACAATCGTAGGGTGGTAAACTAAATTTAAAAGTAGGTTCCCATTAAGTGATATCCAATCTGAAAAAGTTTATAAAGCGAAAGACCTTTGTGAATATTTAAATTTTGTATCTTAAAGAAACAAAGAAAAAGGAATGATCGAGCCTGGTGAATGGTGATAAGTATGGAGGAATTCGAGTCCAATAACTTTAGAAAGAAAACCAAGTACCAAGGAAAGGGGTAATTATTCTTGTGGATGACACAGAAGACGTCTGATAGTAGAGTCCAACTCCAACGGCTTTGAGAAGTGATGTGATGGTACATTATTGGGTAAGGGAAAATGGACTTTTCCAAGGTTAGACGAACTTCTCATTCCAAAATTTTATTTTAAAATTAAATTAAATTAGGATATAATATATAAATTCAACATTTTGTATATAATTTTATTGTAAGCTTAAGTTTTCAATAAATTTATTTAATGTGATATAGTTACCTTGTAAAGCTAATTACCTTAATAATAAAATATGAATATTTAAATAATTAGGTTAAAAATTTTGCCATTTTTATTATTTTTAAGATATTTAATTTGTATTATAGAAGATTTAAGTAAGAAAAAAATAGGAGAGATAAAAGGAATTAAATTATTATATCCACTATTTCATATATTCAATTATTCATTAAGAACAATTCAATAGTTTCAAAATTAATAATCAAGATATTTCTAGTAACCCAATCTTTTCCAATTCCATGTAACGTTTGGAATATACAAACTTCTTCCACAGGGATAATCAAGGAAGTAATCCTAAACAGATTGCTCTGTTCCAATGCTAAAATGACTTCTGTTATAGACCTTGGCGCATAATTCTTTCCCCTTCTGCTTTTAACTCTAGTATTAATTCCACAGTCTGGCGGCCGTCCAGGTACAAAGACGAGCACTTCAGAGTTTTATGGGGTTACGGAAGAATATTTTCAGGAAATGTAGGCTCAGGTCATGTTGAAGTTACTGAAATTTGTTGGAAATTTTGCACCTTACTACCTTCCTGGAAATCTTCTTCCATAACCTGACAAAACTATGAAGTTGTTGAAAATTGTTGAATTTTAGTTTAAAGAGGGTATTTGTCTTAAAATGATATAATTTTCATCAACTCTAAGTTAGGTTATTTATAGTTATTCCTAATAAAAGAAATTAAAGAAATATTTTTTAATATAACTAAACGTGTGTGATAATTAATTAAACACACTGATCGCATCTCTTGGTAATTATGAATCGTTGTACTTCACCAGGCAGTTAAATGGTTAGTGGAGTTTTAGGGTTTGAATTTAGAAAGGTATGTTGATAGTGTAGCAACTAAGATAAGTGCAATATTGTATAGATAGATGATACACAACAGCTAGTTTCTTAATATTTATAAACATAAATATTGCTACAGAACAAAGAATGAGCTTATTGCAGAGAAAGTTATGCTGCATGCAACTCTTGATCTTGTATATCTGTATGAGTTTTATATCTCATTTAAGTCTCTTTTATTTATAGTTCTCAATTTTATGTTTATTATGTTCATATACATGAAGTATCCAAAAGAGCAAATGGAAAGTATATAATTCCACGTACATCTCTGCATTATTTTAGGGAAACTATGGCTACCATTCAAAGTCGTGGAAATTCTACGTTTGACTTAGTGCACCAATTATTGCCAACGGAAATATGAAAAGCATCCCATATTGTGAATGCAGCAATAGTTTAATTAAGTCTTAAGCAGAAAACTAGTAATTATATTCACCGGCGTCCACAGCCACCTGATTTCCACGCACATTCAACGAGTTCCACCATCTGGGAAGTTTCTGTTATCATCCACGTGGTTCATTCTCCCACTCTTCATAATCTTCCAGGGGACGCAGTCGTCCTTTCATTGCCATGCTATACTTAAAAGTCAATTGCTGGTTGATGTCTATCCAAACAACATGGTTGCTTCAAGCTTTATGATTTGCTGAAATAGTCTTCACATCTGAGTCGCACCACGGCTAAATGAAAACAACATTTTGTAAGGAGTTGGCTAACAGTTTCTTGAGACATAATAAATTGATTCGGTATGAGACTTTCCAAAAAACCCAGCGTACAGAAAAAGGGGAAGAGGTTGTTATGTTAGTGAGGTCAATGAAAAATGTATTTTAGATAAGGAATATTCGTGGTTTTTTTTTTATGTATTTATTGTTTCACTTGAAGCATATATATTACCACAAATGTTTAGTATTTTAGGAAAAAGATGGTTGAATGTATATAGCTGCTCGAAGAGGCAATTTACACATACGTATATTACTGCAACGTCGTATTCGTGCCCTTGCGTATCTAGTGCAACTTCTGCGTATTTTCAATGTTCATAATCTTCCAAGGGGACTTCATGGCCCTTTCATTGCGTCCCAGCTTATACATCCTAGTGTGTGTATATATATTGAGCCACTAGCGTTTCACCTGAAGCATATTACCACATATCTTTCACACTTTAGCTAAATATCATTAAGAATATATAGCTATTCCTAAAAGCAATTTGCATTACTGCAACGTGATGTCGCACTCGTGCACTTGCGTGTCTACTGCAGTTCTACCATCACTACTGCATGAAACAAAACGGAAGAGAGCAGGTAAGTTCATCTGAACTTTTTAAATATAACAGTCTCATTATATGGAGATCTCACGGAAATCCACTGCAAATATATGATCACAGGTCAGTGCATGGTTGTCTCACGCAATGCGAACATGGAGAACCTTGGAAATGAGTATTTGTTTCCTGAGGTAATTGTATATCCATTCTTCCATTGAACAGCAGTTGATGAGAGCTATTATTTGCACTTGGCGATTGAACTGTGCTTCCTTCACGTTGATTTCTATTATTCAGGTTCTGCTGTTTCCAAATTAAAATTTTCATTTGCTTCTCGTCGACTTACATATAACGCTTCTTGAGACAGATATTCAATCGGGAGGCAGAACACATTCAAAAGAATCCCAAAGCACAGTTGATAAGACTTGGTGTAGGTGACACCACTCATCCTATACCCGAGATCATAACATCGGCTATGGCTGAGGTTACTACCTGCTGATCTCCATTATATCATTAAACACTAAAACATGCATCTGATATTAGTGCTAATTAATTAGTCTTTTATAAGCTTACCAAAGAAGACTTTGGATCTTTATAGTTTCCTCAGTTTTAGTTTTGATTTTTTCTAATTTTCATAACTTAGCAAATTATTTTTTTTATTTTTATTTTTGCCGTAATCAAATAAAATATATATGATTTAATTACTTAATATTAATTATTGATAAAAATTATGATTATATAATACATTCAATTTGATTTGAATTTTTATAATCAGTCTAAATTTTAAAATTAGATAAAATTATTTCTAAAGTTGATAATTATTTAATAAATTTATTCTTAATTTAAAATAATTGAATCTTATATATTTTAAAACATTTATTTATGAAATAATTATTAAGTATAAAATATTTAATTATAAATAATAACTTTTGTTTCAATAATTTTAATACATATTAAAATAAAGATTAGTTTATAAATAAAAATTTACAAACTTTTTACTTATTTATATTTATTTTAATAAATATATAATATTTTATTCATATTATGATAAATATTATAAAATAAAATAAATTAAAATTATTCTCTTAAAATTTAAATTATATTTTAACTTTTAAATATTATAATTAATAAAAGTGTAATTATATTAACAATAATAACAAGTCATTAATAATTAAACATAATTTTATTTTATTTGAAAAATAATAGAAAGTAAAATTAAGAAATAGAAATGGAAATAAAAATAGAATCAAATCTCCCCTTAACCTGTAATGTCTGTTTAAATAACTCCGAACAAAAATATCAAAGCCAAAAATGAAAGAAAAGCCTTGTTTGGTTTACAAATATCACTCTCTGGCAACTCGATAAAGTTAGGGTAGGAACTTGATGTAATAAAACCTTGGAAAATTAAAAATCACTCACATCTGAAGAAGTTTATCCTTTCCAGCACAGTACAAAAAAAATGGGTGTGATGCTATTTGTCAGACTTTGTTGAGCTTGGTGTAGAATCTTGTATGAGGGCTCTCTAGAAAAGGATGAGCTTAATCGAATTATAAAATAGCTATATTGTTTTTTTTATTTAAATTAATTCCAAATACTCTGCCTACACATTTCGTTTTTCTCAGAGAGAAAATTTAACTTATAAATTATTGAAATTATTTTCTAATTTATAACGTCAATTCTATGCTATAGTAACTAATAATAATATTTAATAGTTCAATTATTTTTAAGGTACCAAAAAAAAAGTTAATTTCTAACGTTAAATACCACATTCAAAATGAGTAATTAAATACATACTGCTTGGAGAGGTTCTTTGTAATTCCATACCAAGATCAAATTTTGGATCCTGATGATGTTTATCTGTTACACAATTATTTTGCAGCATTGTTATGCTTTATCGACTACTCAAGGTTATAAAGGGTACGGAGCTGAGCAAGGAAACATGGTATGCATCTTGACACTCTTTTGGTCCTTGATTTCAGTGTATTACTTTCATAAACAAGAGGAGCGCAAAGGCAAAAAATCAAACCGTAAGAATTTTAATTAACAGGATCTAAGAATTGCCATAGCAGAGAAATTTTACAGAGATGTGGGTATAAAAGGAGAAGAAATCTTCGTATCAGATGGGGCACAGTGTGATATTTCTCGCTTTCAGGTAAAGTTATAAAGAATTAATTGCACTATTTTGTAAGTTTTGGTAATTATTATTGTCAAATAAAAAATTATTTTTAATTTTATTTATAATATGAGTAAGTGCTAAAATCTAGGGAAATGTCACCTTTTTCAAGTTATAATGTTCAATAAAATTTTTAACATAAATTGGACCGGAAAGTTTCCCAGCTCTAACCCTGAGGACCTATCTATAAATGGCAGATGCTGATGGGGTCTAATGCGACAGTGGCAGTGCAGGACCCCACCTTTCCGGTAATGTTACGATTTAGCCATTAACGAATCGAATCATGTTTCTAATTCATTAGAAACAAATATTTTTGAGATGGACTTGGATAATTATCATATTCTAATTGTGACAGGCTTACATAGATTCCAGTGTCATTGTTGGGCAATCTGGCAAGATTCTAAAGGAAACTGGGAAGTATGAGAACATTGTGTACATGAACTGTGGTCCAGAGAACAAGTTTTTTCCTGACTTATCAAATACTCCAAGAACAGATATCATCTTCTTTTGCTCTCCAAATAATCCTACGGGTCATGCGGCTTCCCGACAACATTTGAAGCAACTGGTAGATTTTGCCAGGGAAAATAGGTCCATTATAGTTTTCGATTCTGCATATGCTGCCTACATAACAGATGATAGCCCCAAAACAATCTTTGAAATTCCTGGAGCCAAAGAGGTCTTTCGACTGATCGTTATTATTTAAGTTCGGGTAATTAAATATTGTAAGTGAAAATAATTTGGGGTTTTGAATTTGGTATCTGTAGGTTGCCATTGAAATAGGTTCATTTTCCAAATTTGCTGGATTCACTGGAGTTCGTTTAGGCTGGACGGTGGTCCCTGGAGAGCTGTTGTACTCCAGCGGATTTCCTCTGATAAAAGATTTTAATCGCATTGTATGTACCTGTTTCAATGGGGCTTCAAGTATTTCTCAGGCCGGAGGTTTGGCTTGTCTTTCTGAGCAAGGTTTTCAGGTAACAGCTGCTATTATAATAGTATCAACAAAAGCTTCTTTTAGTGAAGATTAATTAATAGATCCTTTCAATACTTTTTACTAGGCTTTGAACAAAGTGGTTGACTACTACAAGAAGAATACCATATTACTGGTCGATGCACTTGAATCACTTGAATTACAAGTTTATGGTGGGAAGAATGCGCCCTACATATGGGTACACTTTCCAGGGTCGAGTTCTTGTGATGTATTCAATCAAATTCTTGAGAGAGCTCATATAGTAACTGTACCAGGTAGAGGATTTGGTCCTGGTGGTGAAGGTTACATCAGGATAAGTGGGTTTGGGCGCAGAGAGTGTATATTAGAAGCAACAATGAGGCTGAAGAAGTATCTCAAATGATGATAAGTTCTCCGAGATATCGATAGGTGATTGGAAATGTGCATCTCATCGTGTGCATGCCAGTAAGAATACAACAAGAGGAAAATGGGGTTGTTTTCAGTTTGCGTGGTCACAAAGCCAATTATATAATATGACCTTCCCCGAAACGATACTACACCACTTGCCACTAAATTCCCCTGTTTCTTTCCCGTATAGGCAACTCATGTTTCGATAGTTTGGAATAATCCACCTCCTCCTCACTTTAGTTAGAAGAAAAGACCACGTTCTACTTAGAAATAATGATAAAAAAATACTTTTCCTTTCGTCTTAATAAGATTCTGATGCTCATTAAACAATTATAAGAAAACAACCTTTCATTTCAATCTTGTTAATTAATGTAACTTATCATTTTTTTTCTGTGATTGGTTGAGTATTGTTAAGTAGGTTATGGTATTCCTAAAATTCTATTATAGGTTTTTAAAATATAAATTATATATGAAAATAATAAAATATATTATTTAATGCATATTTCAAAGATTATATCTGCAGGTTTGTTAATATTAAAAATATAAAATTATATTATGGAAAGATATTCCAAAAAAGTTGCCATCCAAGTCAGGGTAGATTGCTTTCCACTAGTCACTGCATGGCTATAAAATGGACCATATTCAAGCCCTCGTAAGCCATAGCAGTGCAAACTTACCAAGAACCCAAACCTATAGTACTTGCGACAAGTTCGATAAACAAACTTGAAGCCATGTCGACTCCTGGATATAGCTTGGCTGAAGTGCAGGTGTTGAAGAAGCAACAAAAGGAGAAACTGAAGAAAATGGAAGAAGAAAAAGCCAAGATAGAGGGAGTTGAAGTGAAGCAGCAAACTGATGGTTGTGTCTCACAGATGTTTCATAAAGTTCATCCTGTAAGAGCAGCTATTTCGAAGGATGATGATGCAAAAGCAGAAGGAAAAGCTAGCGTAAAGGATTAAGGAAATATATATGAACCGAAGGTATAGAATACCCTTCTATAAATAAATTGGAGTGCTTAACTTGATGTCACTTCCAGTTCACTCTAATGTTGATGATGTATTAGTATATATAGACTAGCCTGGAAATGTGCGACAGGCTTCCTGTTTCTTCTTCTCCTCCTTCTTAAATTCAGTGCAATTACAAGTACGTGCAACAGCAAGATTCCATCCAAGATGCTCGCACTCTACTACTATTCCCTTTTATTTGAGTTTCAGATCGTCATCCATTCCAAGCTACAAGGCTTGCATAGATGTAGTTGGAAAAATCATTAATATATATGAATCCTTATCGACGTCCCTCAATTAGAGATTGAAAAAAAAAAATCCACCTGATCCAAAATTAATAGATAAATCCGTTGTGATTAGGATCAAATTTGATAATTTTTAAAATCTAACTAAATTAACTGATGAATCCATTTTAATTGAGATCAAATTTGATTATTTTTTAATTCAATTTATTATAAAATTGAGTTTAATCCAACCTAAAATTAATAAATAAAATTATAATTAGTTAAATTCGATTTAACTCAAAATTAATAAGTTAAATTTAAATTATGGTTGTTAACTCTCTATTTGCTCGCGCAATTGAACTTCCACAATGATTATAGTGATTATATATATTTAATTTAAAATATATTTTGAAACAAAAAATCACTAAATTCTACAACAAAATCCATTTGGAAGAAGCTGGATATTTTGAATTCAATTTCTTCATACTTCTAATACACATTTATGAAGAGGTTCCTTCTTCCACTTATGAGCTATGACTAAAGAATTAGTGTAGTGGTTGACTTCTACTATTTAAAAAACATAATGAGTATTGAAAAAATACAAAAACAATAATGAATGTTCTAAAAGTTTGAAATCAATATTAGGTTGTATAAAAATAAAATTCAAAAGAAGCTGAAATAACTATCTGTTTTTTAAAATCAAAACTGATATGAAAAAGTAATAAAGAAGAAGATAAGGTACTTTTGCAAAATCTATCCGTTAATCGAACATTAATCAAATAATTTAAAATTATGTCCACAATATAGAAACTATTGTTAATATAGGAATAGTTTTGTATCAATAATGTTTATGGGTTAAATAATTTGATATTCATACATTATAATCATTTTAAAAACTGCTGAATAAGTTTTAAGAATATTTTAGAATGGAAATACACAACTTGATTCTACATATTAATTTTAAGGAGTACTAAGATAGACATCAGATGAAAAATTATGTTTGATTAAATTTAAAATTAATTTAATTTAATGAAAGTTGAATTTAAATTTAAATTTAAAATTTTAATATTCGATTAATTATAAAAATTCAGACACAAAATTTGGGAATAAAATATGTTTGATAGGCTTTGTACTCGACTTGGACCCAAATATTTTTTGAACTTAGCCTTGAGTCATATGATGTTAGACCGTTGCTACCCCTGTAACAAGCCCATGACAAATCTAAAGATACGCAAATAGCTTTACGAATTACGACAGACAGTCGAGTCTACATATAAGAATTCTCGTGTCAAATTATAACTAATAAATGCGATTAGATTGAGTTGCAATTAAAAACGAGCTACAATATTTCAAAGGACCTATTTAATTCAATGGTTGAAGTATTCCAGCCTTCTTGGACCTTTACCCCATTTCCTAAATTCTTGACCGTCCAAACCATAACTAGCATCTGAAGTTGCACATATACTTTCGCTTGTCAATTCAATAGCATAGGTTCCTATTAAATTCGCTTCCATGACACCAAGTCACATCCCTCAGTCTTGGCCGTCAAGAAACTTTGAAAGTGGTCCCCAATCGCATGTGCAGGCAACTTCGCTTCCTACCACTACAATCACGTTCCACCTCCACCTCTTTGCTTACGTAACCTGGGCCGCCAACGTTGAAACCAGACATTCTTTACCGCCATTTGCTTACGTAATCCACCCTCAAAATTACTATAGAAATAACACACCACCCCATTAGTTTTTGGAATAGAGACAGCGATCAAGAATTGACCAGAAATAATTTGGCCCACCCAATTCACTGTGGTGCTTGATCCCCAAGCAAACGCCGCCCAAACAATGTCAGCATTTGCATACGGACGTTCCACACAAGCCTATATAAATGACGCAATTCCTAGTGCTTTTCCTCATCAACTCTTATTTTGCAATACTTGTTCTCGATTGGAGTACTAACTACGCATTCCAATCCTATAGTATCTCTCTTGTTTCTGATCCACTAAGTTTTTGGCCATGGCAAGCGGGTTTGGAGGGGCTAGTCTCGCGGAAGCATATGTGATGCGAAAGATACACAAAGAGAAGATGCAGAAGAGTATGACGATGGGGACCGAGCGAAAAGAGAGTACTGGTCTGGGTGGCAATGGAGAGCAAGCGAACAAATCTAGTGGGTGTTTCTTCTGGACATCGACAAAGAGTCGTCCGGCTAAAGTTTCCTCAGTGGATTGTGATTTGCAGCTAAAAAAAAATTGGAGTTCTAAAAATTAGTTCGCCACGAAGAAGAAGAAAGAAGAAAATTGCTAACAGTGCACTGTTAGCTGTTTTAATTTGTTACTTACTTTCTTTCATTTTTTAGATTTATTTTTAGAAAAAGAAAAAAATATTTTTATCAAATTTTCGTTATATGATAAAAAAAGAAACAGAAGACATGTTGTGCATTTATTAATTTTATTTATGTAATTTGTCGTTCCGTTGTAAATAAAAAATAAAAAAAATCAAACTCCTTGTTTTTTTTAATGCAATAATTTGTTATAAACTTAATATTACTCACGTGAGTGCTCAATAAAAGTTATATGACAAATTGTTATTAATTGAATATCATAATTAAAACATTTTAGAAATGAATCAGTTATGAAAATAACAGACACAGCTTTCTGACAGATATTCAAGCCTTCTTTTTGTTTTTTTTTCCTGAAACCACATCAAGTTCCAGGAATATGTAGGTTCTGGAATGTCGAATGTCCATCTAAGGAATAGTTTGAGACCAAAAATAAATAAAAACTAACTTGAGAAATTGCAGCGCTTCCTCTATGTCAGGCTGGATAACAATTGTCCTTCAATCATCAAAGCGAGCGGTCTAACCATGTGTTTTTTACTCACTTTTTGCTTCTCTTATATCCTAAAAAGATCATTTAAAATTTTAATTTGCAATCTTCATTTTTTTTTAAAAAAGAAGAGAGCTCCTAAAAGAGATGGAGGAAGTTTTTGATAAATACGATGTTCTCTTTTAGAGTTGCCATATTGGTTGCTGAGCTATACTTTGATGGCCCCATATCCATGCCATCTGAAACAACATATCAATAAGTTTAATTAAAAAGTCAACAACCTATTGACTTAAGGTGACTATTATGGACAAAGAAAAAACAATAATTTTGCTATATCTATCTTATGATCATCTAGTGACCATACTCACATTGTGTAATGGAACACTTGATGTGCAAGACATAACTATTGCATTTTTGGCTTATAACTAACGGTGATAAAATACTAGTGAAAGCTCTCAACTTTTAAGGGAAACCAAGATCAAAAGAGGAAACAAATCAATGATGGCTCATCCAAAAGGAATTCTAAATCTAAATTCAAGGATATAAATCCGTTATAGAGTTATAAATGTTATCAAAATGGATATATTAGGAGAGACTATTCAAACAAGAAGTGGAGTATATACTAATTATGTAGAATATGAGTTAGATTGCAGCAACATGCTTTACGTTTTAACCAACCAATTATAAGACTTATGGATTTTGGATATAGGATGTTGACATCATATGACACCAAATAAAGATTGGTCTAATTCATACATGTTCGGTAACTTTGAAACTATCCAACTAGAAGATGATTAAGTTTGTGAAATCATTAAAGTATGTTAGATAAAGATTAAGATATTTAATGGTGTTGTTAGGACGTTGTGTGATGTTTGATATGTATCAAATTTAAGGAAGAACTTGATATCTTTGAGCAACTTGCATATGAATAATTATAGATATAAAATCGCTGAAGATAGCATTAAGGTGGTGAAGAGTGTGAAAAATGTGATGAAAGGGCCAAGACTGATAGAAAACATCTATAAACTAGTAGGAAGTATGATTGTAGGTGGAGAGGTTAGTGAAAAGTCAGATAATGATAATACTAAATTATGAAACATATTGTTAGGTCATTTTAATGATTAAGAATGATAAAACTTTATAAGAGGAGCTCAGCGAAGGGTGTCAAACATTGTAAGTTAAATTTTTGTAGGGTTTATGCGCTTGGTAAATAGTTTAACACGACATTCAAGGTAGATAAGTTCAAAACTAAACGAATTATAAACTATATGCATTCTGATATGTAGGGTCTTATTTGATAGTTATTATTAGGTGAACCATATTACTTTGTGACATTTATTAATGATAATAGGAGAGCATAGGTATACTTTATAAAGTAGAAATCCAGTCTTTGCAAATTTCAAACAGTGGAAGGCTGAGATGAAGAATCAAATATATAGAAAAATCAAGTACTTGGAATTAGACAATGGTACTGAGTTCATGAACTTACAATTCTAGAAATTATGTAAGGAGTATAAGATTAAGAGATATTACATAATATGAAAAACACCACAGTAAAATGATGTCTAGAAGGGGATGAATAGATCTATAACTAAAAGCTCAATTGTTTAAGGTTGAATACAAGGCTATCTAAAATTTTTTTGGGCCAAAGCAATAAGCTTCGTGTGTTACCTCTTTTATAGCTCACCACAGGCATCATTAGATGAGATTGTGATAGAGAAAGTATAGACATTGAATAAAGTAGTTATTTGAAATTTGAAAAATACTTGGATGTCTCACATATTCATGTTTCCAATGATGAGAGAGCCAAGGTTGATCTAAATTTGAGGAAGTATATCTTCATTGAATACCTTAAAATATGAAGGAATACAAGTTCTGGAACCCAACATAAAAGAAAATAGTGATTAGTAGGAATGTAGTATTTGATGAACATCAACTATTGAAGAAAACATATAGAGATGATGTGATAGGATTGATAAAGACCAGTATTAAGGTAGTACAAGTAAAGCTAGATCGACGTAGAATATAGGTGAAAGAGGTTGAAAATTCTAGTTTAGTATATAAAAAAGCAATGTTAGAGGAAGAACAATATTATAGTATAACCAAATATAGAGCAAGATGTACTCTTAGGCCACTAAATATATAATTTTAAGAAGGCTCGATATTCGTTACACTAATAATAAGTAATAATCCAACCACTTTTTTAGAAGACTATGAATAATTAGGAGAAGGATAGATGAGCGAGAGTTATGGTGGAGGAGGTATGGTTTTTATATATGAACCATGAGAGTTTGTACAGTTTTTCAAAAGGAAGAGGCTTATAGGGTGCAAGTGGGTATACAAAAAGAAGCAAATAGTAACAAAAAAGGGAAGAAAAAGAGTTCAAGACTTGATTGGTAACGAAAATATGTGCACGATATAAGGAGATTGGTTATGATGAAATTTTCTATCTAGTGATTCATTGTACTTCCATCAAGATTTTGATGGTGTTAATAGTCACTTTGGATATACATTCAGAGTAGGTGGATATAAATACAAACTTTTAATAGTGACTTAAGGAGAAATTTTACATAATATACCTAAAGAGTTTAGTCAACTAGAAAGGAGCATTTGATTTGTAAATTAAAAAAATTTTCTTTATAGGTGGAAGTAGTTTCCAAGGCAATGATACAAAATATTTAACTCCTTCATGATTCAAATTGAGTATAGGAGATGTGAGTATGATTGTTATATTTAGGTTAGGAGCCTTAATGATGGATCATACATTTTTATGCTATTATATGTGGATGATATATGATTGCTGCACAGAGTATGCATGATGTGGACGAATTAAATACCTTGTTAAAAAAGTAATTTGAGATGAAGAATTTGGGTGCTATTAAGAAAATAGTAGGAATGGAGATTCAAAGTGATAAGAGCTTTAAAAAATTGTGGTTATCTAAATATTATTGAGAAAGTGTTGGACATATTTAGATAAGCAAAGCTAAACCCATGAGCACCCTATTGATAAATCACTTTATACTTTTCCTAAATCAATGTCCAAAAATAGATGCATATTTTAATGATATGTCTAAGGTACTATATGCTAGCGTTGTTGGATGTTTATTGCATGCAATAATTTCTACTAGTCTAAATTTGGCTCATAATGTTGATCATATTAACAAATAAATGTCCAAACCTAAAACATAACATTGATAAATAGCTAATTAGATATTTAGGTACTTAGACATACAACAAGCAATGAAATTGTATTTTACAGTCAATAGGGTAATCCTTTGATTGTGTGATATATTATTCAGATTATGTAGAAGATTTAGATAATATGAGGTCTACTATAGTGTATGTGTTTACTCTTTAGGAGGAATTATTTGTTAAAAATCAATGTTATAATCTATAATTGTATTATCTACAACTAAAGTAGAGTATATAGTAGTGACTCAGACTGCTAAAGAGACATTATGACTTAGAGGACCAGTAAAAAAAGTGATCATTGATCAAGTGCAGTTTAAACATTCTATAATAGTCAAACTACAATTTATTTGACAAAAAATCAATTGTATTAAGCAGTCACTAAGCAAATAGATGTGAAATTTTACAAGATCAATAAATTAATTGCATTTAGATAGATCTTGTTGGAAAAGGTTCACCATTCGAATAACATTGTCAACTATCTCAGAGAAGTTAATTGGAGTTAATTAATATCTTAAAATGATAGTTAAGACTACAATCCAACATTTTAAGAATATATTTGCTAAGGTGGAGATCGTATTGTGTGACTTTTATACATATACATATAATCCTAAAGTTTAGGAAGAGATAACTGTTTTTTGAAAGTCTTTTGGGTGAACACGATCGTGTGTCAAGACTTGTTCTTCTATGAACTATGGAGATGAAGACACATTCTATAACATAAACGAATTGGTGTGACAAAGGATTTTTCAAAAAAAGACATGGCCTGACACAAGATTATGTTAAATTTCGTATCTATATGCAAACAAAGACAATTAGAGCATGTCGGTAGTTATGTTTGTATGAGCGAAGATGAAGTGAGTTACACAAGTGTGTTGGTGCCTACATCATACATAGTGTCAGTTCCGTAAATGAAGGGACAACATTTTCGACGAATTTTGATGAAAAGAAGTACTCTTTCAACCAAAGAAGTATTTTTCTGAATATCCAAAAGCAAAACGCCTTATTCTTTTGACTTGTTGATAAGATGTAAAATGACAAATGTTATGGATTCGCTTGCAAGAGAGGAACTGCCAAATGAGGAACTTTTCAATGCAGTACTTTCCTTCTCTTTACCTTAATCTAACAGAAAAGAGCCAATAAGTTATGACAACACTTCATATTTTTCATTAGGCCATATTTGGTTGGGGGTTTTATAATGGAATTGAATAGAATGTAATATTATTCCATCATTTGAGAGGAGGCTTTATAATAGAATGGAATGGAATGGGATGAAAGACGAGAGTTTTGTATTACATCTCATTCCATCATAAACAGCAAAAATAAAAAACCTCCAATTTGGGGAGTTTAGGATGTAATGTAAAAAGATAAACAACTTTACACTATATTATATTATAAACCCTTCATCCAAACAACATTTTACTATATTACATTATGAACCCTTATATTCCCTCCTAAACAACAAATTTCTATTATTACATCCATTTAAGTTCAATTCTATTATAAACCATTCCATTCCATTAAAAACTTTACGTTCAACCAAACATAGACATATGTGAAGCCCAGGATGTGGAAAGTTTATAAGCGGAAGAATAAGAAAGGTAAAGAGGGGAGATGAGAGTAGTAGAGTGAAAGATAAATCTGCTAAGTTGGAGTTAGTTACGTAGGGAGAGAATAAGAGGGGTGAGGAATACGGGAGAAAGTTTAGTTTTTGGAAAAGTTTTTTGTTATAACAGAGGGATATTCTCTATGGGAGGAGCTCAAGCTCTAGACACTCTTTTGCTGGGTTTGTTGGCTCTTTTTCTTCTTAATAATCAATTTTATTTTTGCCTTTACCATTTGGGGAATCCATGAATTGGTTCGACCTACCGAATAGTTCACCAATGCCACTAAAAATGATAGGTAGGATGGATTTATTGGAGAATCGAGTTACAATATTGGAGGATTTCGTTAAGTCTTCGTTGGAGGATTTCAAGCATTACAACATTGGAGGATTTCGTTAAGTCTTCTTTTGAGGATTTCAAGCAATCTTTATTGCTGGAAATCAACAAGGCGTTCGGACATGAGACTGGGGGAAGCTCTGGTGGTGGTGTTGGTTCCAATTCTGGTGGGAGTAACATGGTTTTGACGAATGCAGCGCTTCTAAAATTTTGGGGGATAACTTTGACGAGTACCGTATGGCAGTGAAGAAGATAGAACTGCCATCGTTTAATAGTGAGGACCCTATTGGTTGGATTAAAACACTACCAATGATGTCAAAGTAAAGCTAGCTAAGCTCAGTATGGAAGGACTAATGATTCACTGGTTCAACTTGTTGTGTGAAACAGAGGACCATCTCACCTGGCTCAGGTTAAATCAGGCATTGATTGAGAGATACAACAGTCGTCAGTATGACAATCCATTTGAGGATCTTTCCAATTTATGTCAAATTGGAAGTATAGAGGAGTATATCGCAGAGTTTAAATTGATCTCATTGCAGCCAGTCGTTTGCCAGAGGCACAATATCTCGGGTACTTTATGGGAGGTCTCTCTTCTGAACTGTGTTGAAGGGTGTATGCCTTTAACCCACAAAATCTCACACAAATGATGAAGGTTGCTCGCGATTTAGAGGTAGAGATGTTAGCTGGAGATCGTGGTGTTTGGAAACCACACATTTCTGGTCATTCTTATGGGTTTCACTTGAACATCTGAGGTAACTTGATAGTCAGAGAACATGAGGGGAGGACCCAATCAGGTCACACCAGATCCATGGGCTCTGGATTAATGAATGAAAATAGGGCTAAATCATATTTGGGGAGTTCCCTTGGGTCCAATGACAGAGGAACGATATCGTCATTCTCTGTTTCTCATTCACAAATAGACAAGAAAGGGGGAGCTGGCGGTGATTGGAGTAAGGGGTTGAAACACCTTACGTACCCAGAACTTATGGAGAGGAGATCTAAGGGGTCGTGTTTTCGGAGTGGGGATAAGTTTTACCCATTACATCAATATCTGGAAAAACAATTACAATTGTTGATATTGGGGGATGATGAGAGTCCCAGTGAGGGAGAGATGATGGTAGTGGAGATAGACGGGAATGAAG
Organism: Erythroxylum longipes; assembly: GCA_027563885.1. Classification (NCBI taxonomy): domain Eukaryota; kingdom Viridiplantae; phylum Streptophyta; class Magnoliopsida; order Malpighiales; family Erythroxylaceae; genus Erythroxylum; species Erythroxylum longipes. The sequence goes on along the minus strand of JAOQMS010000002.1, from coordinate 5,558,839 downwards.
AAGACGATGAGGAATCTCTTAGGTGTAAGGCTATGGGTATATGTGGACTCACTGACGAAATTATGGAGGAAGTGAAGACATTGAAGTTAGAAAGGAAATTGAAGGGAGTTCCTGTGTTGGTTTTAGTGGATAGTGGTGCCACTCATAATTTCATCTCTCCCCAGGTGGCTACTGCTTTAGAGTTTCTAGTTACTCAAACTAGGGAGCTTGGGTTTAGATTGGGAGATGGTCATAAGATTTCTATTAAAGGTAAATGTTCAAATGTTCTGCTTCACGTTGGAGAAATTGATGTGATTGTGGATGCTTACATGATTGATTTGGGAGGATTGGATGTGGTGTTAGGAGTGATTTGGTTGAAAAGTTTTGGGAAGCTAGTTATGGATTGGGCAGAGCTGTCTACGTCTTTCCAGTACCAAGGGAGTTTAGTGTTGCTACAGGGTCTAACTAAGAGTGAAGGTCCTTTGCTTAACAGAAAAGGGGACTTAACCTATTCCTCCTCTTTTCATGGGCTGACACAGGGAAAAAAGAGTATTGGTGATGAAGGAGGGGAAGTTTCTACCAGTGAGTTGCTAAACAGTAAGCAACAAAGAGCTCTCAACAAAATTATAGAAACATTTCCTGAGGTATTCACTAAAAGGAGGGGTCTCCCTTGAATAAGGTTAACAGAGTATGGTATTGAACTGCATCAAGGGGTTGGTCCAGTAAATTTACGCCCATACCGTTACCTACATTTGCATAAAAATGAGATTGAGCGGCAGGCTGAGGAATTGCTTCAACAAAGGGACGACATAGTTCTAATCCTTTCTCAAGCCCAATATTTTGGGTTAAGAAGAAGGATTCTACATGGCGCGTGTGTGTTGATTACCGTGTGCCCTTAACAAGGTTACTGTTCCGGACAAGTACCCAATTCCAGTGGTGAATGAATTATTTGATGAGTTGAATTGAGCACACTACTTCTATAAATTGGATTTGAAGTCAGGCTATCGTCAATTTAGAACGAAGGAGGAAGATTGTTTACAAAACTGCTTTCTGTACTCATAAGGGCCATTACAAATTCCTTGTGATGCCTTTCGGATTAATGAATGTACCCACCACTTTTCAAGCCACAATGAACTAGGTTTTTAAGCCTTATTTACGACAATTTGTCCTAGCATTTTTTGATGACATACTTGTTTAAAGTAAGGATTGGGCCACTCACTTATTTAATTCAGCACGTCCTATAATTATTGCAGCAACATTATTTTGTGGCCAACAAGAAGTGTATGTTTAGGGGGGAGGAAGTGGAATACTTGGGTCATGTGATTTCAAGAGTAGGGGAGTTGGTAGATCCAGTCAAGAATAAAAGTGTTACGGAATGGCTAGTACCTCGCAATCTTAAAGGTGTTAGAGGATTTTTGGGTAACTGGTTATTATTGTAAATTTATCAAGGGATATGGTAAATTGGCCAAGCCTTTGACTGAATTAACAAAGAAGGAGGTTTTCATTGGGGAGAGGAAGAACGATCTGCTTTTGATAGATTGAAAGTGGCCCTGACTTCTGCACCGATATTATCTCTTTCTGACTTTACTCAACCTTTCCAAATCGAATGTGATGCTTCGAGTAAAGGTGTAGGAGCAGTGTTGATGTAAGACAAAAAGCCTATAACTTATTTCAGTAAGGCCTTAGCTAATCAGAATGTGATGGAAATCACTCATTCTCCACAAATCCTCACACAAACTCATTAATCAAAAACAAAGAATTAGGGATTTTTGAGATGAGATTTGTGCATGTGTGAAGTGAAGAAAAGAAGCATCTGGAGATGTCAAAGAAAGAAGGAAATAAGGCAATCTATCAATGTTCAAAAACTCACAGCATAAGAGGCATAAGTCATGCACGTGGACAACACATGATCAAGACGTAGAACTCAAGCCAAAAACACAGAATTTCATTAAACCTTAAGGGAATAGTCTAATAGGCGTAAATCATAAGGAGCAAAGCTGAGACTTTTAAGGAACACGTGAATGACACATGCAAATAAGCAAAGTCATAAACTCACAACAAGACCAGTATATATATACGTGACCAGAGTTCACACATTACATTCAGTTTATACATGTACACAATTATCTGATTCTACAATAGAGAAAAATAGAGAGAGTGCTAGAGTACTTATCAAAGGGTACTAGGGAGTTGTGAGGAACTCTGCAGGTGTTTGTAAAACACCCAATCTCTGTATTCTTCTCTTCTTGAAGCTAGTGAAAACCTTAGTGTGAGATTAACCCTTGGACGTAGATAGTTTTATGCTATCGAACCAAGTAAACTTCTGCGTCTTATTTATTTTTCAACAACCTTTAATTTCTGCAAAACCAGTTCAAGTCATCAACCATCATCAGTGTTTTTATCAAAGAAACAGAAAAATCATACAAAAGTCCTAACAGATTGGTATCAGAGCATCCAGGTCTTTGTCCACAACCCTATTCACAAGTCAAGAATCCATCAAGAAGGAAGATCAATGACAAAAACAAGTCTTTGCAAAGAACCTACAAAATGGTAAGAAAAGAGATGGAAGTGTTCATTAGAAAGGAGGACTTTGCAATATGGAAATTACAGATGCAAGCCCAGCTTGAATCCTACGAATGCTTTGGGGTCATTGATGCTACCTACGATAATGAGACAGATCCTGTGAAGAATCTAAAGAAAGCAAGATTGGCACAGTGCAAGCTAATGCTGTATCTTTCACCTATTGTCATCAGAAAAGTGAAAGATTGCAACACTGCAAAGTTATTATGGGAAAATTGGATGAGATTTACTCTAAACGTTGCCTACCAAACAAGATGACCTTGCTGCACAATCTTGCAAACTTTAGAATGAATACAACGGTAACCCTAAAAGATAACCTGGATTATTTCTTTAAACTAATTCAGGATCTTGAGGCAACAGGGGAGAAAATTTCAGAAGAACACCAAGCAATGGTGATTCTAAAGTCACTTCCATAGGAATATAATGGATTCAGAAAGGTGGTCAAGCATGCTTGTGATGATGCTCTAACGGTGAAGAGGGTTCTCGATTCTTTGATGGAGGAAGTGATAGACAATAATCATTTCAAGAAAGAACTAGAGGTAATGTTCTTAGACAATAGATCAGGGAACAAGTCTGCACCAAATGGTTCAAAGAAAAGTGGTGGACAAAAATCTAAGGGAAAAGGCAAACAGAACAAGAATGATGATGACAAGAACAAGAATAAAGCTAAAGGTAAAAAATGCTACTACTGTGATAAAGTAGGACACATTGTCAGGGATTGCAGGAAAAAGAAGAAGGATAAAGAGGCTCAGAAAGGTGAAGATGGAAATGTTGAGAAGCTTGAAAAATCCAGTGGAGATGAGATTCTTGCCATAAAAGCCGACACAGAGGAGCTGTCAACAGAATGGATTCTGGACTCAGGCTGCACATTGCATGTGACTCCCCATAGGGAATGGTTCTCTTTTTTTGAGAACTTGACAGACAAAGTAAGAATGGTTGATGCAGGGAAGCAAGATATCCAGGGCATTGGCAATGTTTCCATCAAGATGCATGATGGAAAAAGGAAAACATTGAGCAATGTGAGATATGTCCCTGGAGTTAGAAGAAATCTTCTATCAGAAAGTATCTTTGACAAGCAAGGATACAAGATAAGGTCCAAGGATGGTTTAAGAGAAATCATCAAGGATGGTAAGGTGGTCATAAGGGTAATTGAAAGAGGGGGTTTATACTTTGTTGTAGGCACTACAGAAATTAACCTAACAAAAGAGGAAAAGGAGCTGAACTCAATTATTCTGTGGCATGCAAGACTAGGACATGCAGGAAATAAAAGCCTCAAACACCTAGAGCAACAAGGAATGCTGCCAAACACAACTGTGAAGAAGATTGAGTTCTGTGAGGGATGTATTCTAGGGAAACATCACAGAACCCCCTTACTAAGGATTGCAAGAAGAGCCACCAGAAGTATGGAATATGCTCATAGTGATCTATGGAGGCCAGCTTAGTCTCAAACTTTGGGAGGTAAGAGATATTTCATGTCTATTATTGATGACAGGTTAAGGAAATGTTGGATATATCTCTTGAAGACTAAGGATGAAGCATTAGAGGCATTTGTGAAGTGGCACACCCTGATGGAGAATCAAACAGGAAAGAAGCTGAAGTGGTTAAGAACAGATAATGGGCTAGAGTTCTGCAACAAAGAGTTTGATGACTAATGTGAGAAGAAGAGAATTCAGAAGCACAAAATAGTCAAGGCTACACCTCAACAGAATGGAGTAGCAGAAAGACTCAACAGAACTCTACTTGAAAAGACAAGGTGTATGCTGCTGTCTTTAGGCCTATCTCAAGCACTATGGGGGGGAGGCTATCAAAACAGCAGCCTACTTGATAAACAGACTACCAACATCTGCAAATGAGTATAAAACTACTGAAGAGGTATGGAGTGGTTCTAAACCTATTTTAACTCATTTGAAACCTTTTGGATGTAGTGCCTATGTTCACCAAACAAAAGAAAAGCTTAAACCTAGAGCTGTCAAAGGGGTATTCGTAGGATACCCTGAAGGAACTAAAGGGTACAAAGTCTTGATCCTACAGCTAGGAGCCTACAAGACTCAGATCAGCAAAGACGTAGTGTTTAGGGAAACTGAATTCCCACTACTGAAGTAGAAAGATGGAGGAATGGATGTCCAAAACGAAGTCTTACAGCAGTTGGGTTCAAACAATAGTTTGAACCCTTTCTATGTCCCACCCTAGACATATGAAAGAAATGAAACTGAAGCAGCTGCTGAATAGACAACTCCAGTAGGAGAAGAAATTATGGACACAAATCCTAACTTTCAGAAGGGAACATAATAGGAAGAGGAGGCTACAGAAGCTCAACAAGCTAATCTGTAGGACTATCAACTAGTCAGAGACAGGGAACCAAGACAAAAAATACCAAACAGAAGGTATATTGAAACTGACCTAGTTGAATATGCTTGTTTGGTTGTAGATCAAGTTGAGTCAGGAGCACCAGAAATATTTGAGGAAGCAATGGAAAGGGCTGATGCAGAACAGTGGAAGAAAGCTTGACAAAGTGAATATGCTTCTCTAATGAAGAATAAGACTTGGAAGCTAGTTCCTAAGCCACCAAATGCTAAGCTGATTGAATGTAAATGGATATTCAAGCTAAAGGATGGAGTAACTAAAGCTGATCCTACAACTTATAAGGCCATACTAGTAACAAAAGGCTTCAGGCAGAGAGAGGGAGTGGATTACGAAGAAATCTTCTCTCCAGTGGTCAAGTTCAAAACAGTGAGATTAGTTTTGACCCTAGCCACTTTGAATGAATGGGAGATACACCAGATGGATGTAAAGACAGCATTCCTATATGGAAAGCTAGAAGAAACCATCTACACGAAGCAGCCTATAGGATTCATTAATAAGAGGAATCCAGATCATGTTTGCTTGATGGAAAAATCTCTATATGGCCTAAAGCAAGCTCCTAGGCAATGGACCAAGAAGTTCCATGAGGTGGTGACATAAATAAAGTTCAAAAGAAGCTCATATGACTACTGCCTATACTACAAGGATTTAGAGAAGGAGGAAGTAGTCTATATGCTGGTGTATGTGGATGACTTAGGGGGCACTTGGTTTATAGAGGGCAATGAGAATGGGAATGAGAATGAATATAGTGAGGAATGGGAATAGATATAATCATTATAATTATGATGGTTGGTAAAGATGAAGGAATGATTACCATTACTATTGATGGTGGTTGGTTTGTTAAAAATGTTGAGAAATAAAAATTTATTAAAATTTTGTTTTATACCAAAATTTAAATATATTTTAATTGATTATATAGTGCACTTGTTTAATGACATATTTCTTAAAAATAACATTATCCTAAAAATGAGATTTTAGAGTTAATCAAGAATGCTGTGTAAGTTATTGAATTTGAAAATAAGATTGTGAGCTCTTCAATAAGTCAGGCCGTTGATTAGTTGCATAACCACCAACAAAGAATGGAAAAAACTGATCTAGGGGAATCATAACTACTCAAAACCAAGCCTCAAGGAAATAAAGGGAAATTGAACAAAAGTTGTCATATTCTTGGAAGTAGATTTCTCTACGCCTGATAAGTTAAAAAAACAATAGAACAATCACTTTACACATCAACTATTTTAAAGGATTCAATGACTGTTTTAAATCTATCTTTCATCTTCTCCCACCTCCTTTCATTTGCTTATGTTGTTAAAGAATAGGATTTACCCGCCAAAATCCAAATAGGGAAAAGAGAAATTACAGATTCAATAAAATTTTGATTTCCAATGATAAGGCCTTTATAACACAGCAAGAGCATGGTGATAATTTGACATAAGTTTTAGTGTTTCACATCTCTTTTACTCTTTCTTAGGCTTGTTCTATATTCCTTCTAAATTTAAGAGCTAATTAGTGACTCAATCAAAGAGAGAATAGAATTAAAAGATCGGAAGTGCATGTTCATAGTGTTTGTCATTGCTAACTTTTTTTTTAATCAAAACATAAGAATATGATATAAAAGTTCATAGTGTTTGTCATTTGTTTCTTTCCATCCTTCGCCTTTTTGATCCTTTCCTTGATTTCTTGGAGAGCAGCTTCCCTTGCGGCATCACAAACTTCTGGCTTCTCTGTTCACCTTTTCTGGATAACCTCCAAATTGGCACCAAATATGGACCTGGAGTATGGCTTCTTGGTGGCACGTCTTCTATTTTTTACTGCCTCTTGGGCAATATTGACCAAACTCCCTAATGTCTTGTTTACCAGTTGGAATCATATTGACACTAACGCTTTTTAATGGCTCAATCACATCTTTAAAGACTTTGTCTTGTCCTTCAATCACTACTTCCTGTTCAATTCCATAAAGATGGGATAATTTATCTAGGATTGTGTTGATGTAGCTAGCAAATGAACAATCTGACAAAGAAATCGACGAACAATGAAGAGATATGAAAGCAAATATTACCTGCCACCCAAATGGATAGAGAAATGAGTACCCATCCTTTTTGTCCATGACTGACAGATATCCCTTTTTAGTTTCTGTAACAACATGAACCATATAAGAATGGCCTCTTAGGATTTGAGCATTCTTTAAAGAACAAGAGATTACATAGTTAGAGGTAACTCTAATTACGTCATTAGAGCCCCAGCCTCTGATAAGCTCACACAAAAGAGTAACACAAATGCATAATTGGAACAATTGCGCTTACATGATATAGAAGCTTGTTTAATCAAATAAATTGACGGCGCAATCACAGTAACAACAATCAATCGACGTCTCCGAGATCTGACTGCAATAGATAAAGAACAATACGAGGACAAATATATAGTGACAAATATTTGGAAAAGCTCCATATGCATTTTTTATTTATAGTTTCTACGTCGAAATTCGTGAAATTAGAATAAAAGAAAACAAAAAAACTCACCTTGAAAATGCGACCTTGAATTCTCCAACGATTGCTCTGCCAGAACAATAATTGAAGCACCTCCTATTTTAGAGCTATGAAGAGAGTCTTGAATCTTCCACAACCCTAGCTACAAAAACGTAGACACATAACAAACATATGAAACCAATAACATGAAGAAATACAAATGTTAAATGTGAGAGAGCGAGAGGGATGGGATTGGAGAGAGGACATCATATGGCACGCGTCCTGTTGAAGCCTTGTCTACGATGTGTCGTGTCTTCTAGAAAAAGTTGCAAAACCATGTAACTATGGACAACAAGGGGTCGACCTGGTCGGATTTCGAGCAATTAAAAAAACTACACTTATGAGTATCTCAGAAAGAGAAAGAGACGAAAGTATTGTAGAAATAGAAACAGAAGTGTGAGAGATGTTCTTACTGGTTTATGGTAGCCGATACTTCGATGGTAGAACTGTAGCATGTGGTGAGTGAAATGAAGAAGAGTACCGGTCCGTGTAGCCAGATCCAGACGAAGGAGGAGAGAAGAGTCGTGGGTGCGCGTAAAAAACATAAAGCAATGAAATGACTCCCATTCCTCTGGATTACCTGAGGAATGGAGGAATACCCGAAAAAAGGAATCAAAATATGACCTCTCCAATCATAGTTGCTTACCAAACGGTACTTTTCATTCCATACCCATTCCTCTTTCTTCATTCCTACCAAACAAGCACACCTTTAGTCATCACAGGAAAATTAGTACAGAAGATCTAAGAGGTAAAGAATGCTCTAAGGTAGAATTTTGATATGCAAGACCTAGGGAAGGCACAGAAGCTACTAGGTATGCAGATCATAAGGAATGAAGCAGAGGGGAAGCTATGGTTGATTCAGAGGGACTACATCAAGAAGGTCCTATCTAAATTCAACATGAAAGATTCTAAGCCTAGTTCTGCTCCAATTGCCACACACTTACAGCTGACAACTGCTAAGAGTCCAGCAACAGAAGCAGAACAGAAACAAATGCAACAATATCCTTATGATGTAAGTATAGGTTGTATAATGTATATCATGATATGTACTAAACCTGACTTAGCCTATGTAATCAGCCTACTTAGTAGATTCATGGCTAATCTAGGTCTAGAACACTGGCAGGGATTCAAAATAGTACTTAGATACTTAAAGGGAACCCTAAATCATGGTCTATGTTTTTCAAAATCTAACCTACAATTATACAAACATACAAGTTTATGTGGTTATGTAGATGCAGGTTATGCAACAGATAAGGATACACGTAAGTCATTGTTAGCATATTATTTCACATTCTCAGGCAACATAGTAAGCTGAAAGGTACAACAACAATTAGTGGTATCCCTATCTACAACAGAAGCAAAGTATTATGCAATCACAGAAGGCCTAAAGGAGCTAATATGGCTAAAGGGGCTACTTTCAGAAATCAAGGTTCAAATCACAAAGAGAACAATCTACACAGATAGTTAGAGCGCACTTTACCTGAGTAAGGATCCGATCCTACATGAACGCTCGAAACACATAGACGTCTGTTTCCACTTCATCAGGGACAAGATCAACAACGACGAAGTTAGCCTGAAGAAAATCAGAAGAGAACAAAATCCGTCAGATTTTGGGACAAAAATGGTTTCGATAAAGAAATTCATTTTCTGTAGAGATCTTCTACAGATAAATGAAGCACCTTAAAGAAGGAACAAAACTTACCCGTCAATCTCACAACTTTGGTGAAACTAGGGTTTCAGTTTCAGAAATTAGTCACGAATTGAAGAGATGCGTGAAGATTTACGGAGGAGGAAATATTTGTGATGGAAATCACTTATTCTCCACAAACCCTCACACAAACTCATCAATCAAAGACAAAGAATTAGGGATTTCTGAGGCAAGATTTGTGTGTGTGTGAAGTGAAAAAAAGAAGCATCTGGAGATGTCGAAGAAAGAAGGAAATAAGGCAATCTGTCAATGTTAAAAAATGCACAGCATAAGAGGCATAAGTCATACACGTGGACAACACATGATAAAGACGCAGAACTCAAGCCAAAAACACAGCATTTCATTAAACCTTAAGGGAATAGTCTGATAGGCGTAAATCATAAGGAGCAAAGCTGAGACTTTTAAGGAACACGTGAATGACACATGCAAATAAGCAAAGTTGTAAACTCACAACAAGATCAGTATATATATACGTGACCAGAGTTCACACATTACATTCAGTTTATATATGTACACAATTATCTGATTCTACAAGAGAGAAAAATAGAGAGAGTGCTAAAGTACTTATCAAAGGGTAGTAGGGAGTTATGAGGAACTCTACAGGTGTTTGTAAAACACTCAATTTCTGTATTCTTCTCTTCTTGAAGCTAGTGAAAACCTCAGTGTGAGATTGACCCTTGCACATAGATAGCTTTGTGCTATCGAACCAAGTAAACTTCTGCGTCTTCTTTATTTTTCAACAACCTTTAATTTCTGTAAAACCAGTTCAAGTCATCAATCATCATTAGTGTTTTTATCAAAGAAACAGAAAAATCACACAAAGGTCCTAACACAGAACTTGTCCAAATCTGTGTATGAAAAAGAGTTGATGGCTTTAGTTTTGGAGGTGCAGCATTGGCGACATTATCTCTTGGGTCACAATTTTGGGGTCTTTACCGATCAAAAGAGTTTGAAACATCTGTTGCAGCAGAGGGTAGCTAGCTGTGATCAACAGAATTGGATTTTGAAGCTATTGGGATACCACTTTAAGGTAATTTATAAGTCATGCCCTAATAACAAAGCTACAGACGCTTTGTCTCGAATGCATTAAGTAGGGGAGTTTCACGCTTTGGTTTCGTCACCATTTTGGGATCAAAGGATGGCTATAGAAGCAGAGATTTTACAAGGTGCATTTCCATAGAAAATTATGGTAGATTTATTGGCTGATCCGTAGTCTCAGCTCGGATTCAGCTTGCATTAGAACGTACTACTTCATACGGGCAAACTAGTTATTCTTTCTTCTTCTACCTTTATTCTTATACTATTGGACGAATTTCATTCCTCTCCAAATGGAGGTCACTCTGGTTTCTTTAGGACTTATAAACGCTTCACAAGGAATGTGTATTGCATAGGTATGAAGAAGCGAATTCAAGAGTTTGTGAGAAGTTGTGATGTTTTCCAACAGAAAAGTATGTTGCGACTTCTCCACTTGGTTACTGCAACCATTGCCGATTCCACAACAAGTATAGGAGGATATTTTTTTGATTTCATTACTGGGTTGCTAAAATCTAAGGGGTATGATGCAATCTTAGTTGTGGTGGATCATTTGTCGAAGTATGCCCATTTTGTGCTCCTTAAACATCCATATACTGCTAGATCCGTGGCTGTCATTTTTGCTAAAGAGATCATTCACTTGCATGGCATGCCACAGTCAATCATCAGTGACAGAGATCCCTTACTTGTCAGTAAATTTTGGCAAGAGTTGTTCAAGCTCCAAGGAACAACGTTGAAAATGTCTTCTTCTTACCATCCAGAAACTTACAGTCAAACTGAGGTGGTTAATAGGTATTTGAAGACATATGTATGTTGTTTTACATCCGAGCAACCCAGGGAATGGGAAGGTTGATTGTCTTAGATAGAATTGTGGTATAACACCACCTTTCATACTTCTACGGGTATCACACCCTTTGAGGTTGTGTATGGAAGAAAGCCTCCCACTATTGTGAGGTTTGTCTTAGGGGAAACTAAGGTTGAGGCTGTGAGTAGAGAATTACAGGATCGTGATGAAAGTTTGAGACAGGTGAAGTATAATATGTTGAAAGCTCAAGAGCAGATGAAGCGTTATGCTAACAAACACAGAAAACTGCACGTGTTTGAGGTAGGAGAATGGTTCTTGTTGAAGCTGCGCCCATATAGACACAACAAACCGTAGTGAGAAGAATTAATCAGAAGCTGGCACCTCGTTATTATAGCCCCTATCAGATGTTGGAGAAGTATAACGATGTGACATATTGCATAAATTTACCACCACAGTCACGGGTTCATCATGTTTTTCACATGTTGCAGTTGAAGAAAGCAATTGGACAATATACTGCTGAACCAACATTGCCTATAGAGTTGGAAGTTGCCGCTGATGGAGTTATTAAGCCTGTTAAGGCTCTGGAGCGTAAGGACTTTTTGGTTGCAGGTGTCAACCAGCAGCAATTACTGGTTTAGTGGAAGGGAAGTGCGGAGGAAGATGCTAATTGAAAGGATGTTATGACTCTTAATGGCTAATTTCCTAACTTTAGCCTTGAGGACAAGGATAAATTTGAAGATGGTGGCAGTAATAGAGACCAGTTATGAAGGCTAACATATGTGAAGCCCAAGATGTGAAAAGTTTGAAAGTGGAAGAATAAGAAAAGTAAAAAGGGGAGATGAGAGTAATAGAGCAAAAAATAAATCTACTGAGCTGGAGTTAATTACGTAAAGAGAGAATAAGAGCAGAGAGGAACAAGGGAGAAAGTTTAATTTTTGAAAAAGTTTTCTATCGTAACAAAGGGATATTCTCTATTCTCTATAGGAGGAGCTCTATAGACACTTTTTTGTTAGGGCTGCTGGCTCTTTTTCTTCTTAATAATTAATTCTATTTCTATCTTTGTTATCTGAGAAATCCATCAGCTTCGATGCTGTATAACTTTCTTCTTTTACAACGGCAGAACTAATTACTAATAAAGATTGCTACAGGCTTGATATGGTTTCGTTGCTGTATAGCTTTCATTTTTTTTTGGCAACGGCAGAACCAGTTACTAATACAGATTGTTGCCGCTAAAATTTCTTTTACAAGGCTATGAATATGGATTCTTGCATGCCACTTCCATAACCGTTTGTAGACAACAATCCCAATCGGCCGGTTCATCACTTCTTTAATATCTACATGCTTTTTCTTCCCTGCTGGAAATCAAGCATTTCTACTACGCCTCATTCTTGGGAAATTGATGGAGAGACGAGAAGACAAATATGCCAGGCAAACTAAGGAGGAGCTACCTTGACTTGTTTCCAAATTCTTGTAGCTTTCAATGTAATATAGATGCTGGTGACTTACCACATTTGTATGGCAGTAGGCTGGTCAAAAGTTGCCTTATTAACTAAGATTCCTTCACTATAAAACAGCTTACCTGTGGAATTGTACCACTACATTTGGACCACACACACAAAAACAGAAAAGCAAACAGCCTCTGAATTGAGCTAATTTGGCTTTCCCCTTAACCTGCTCTAAGGCCATCTTTAAGACTTTTGTAAGGGTAACAATGAATTACCTCCAGAAACATTTGGCACTTGAAAATTATTCATCGGCAGATCAATGTAGAAGCTGCATGTGAATTAAACTTGGTTACTTTACGCCTATAATATCACACTCTAGTATCTCTTACTAATGGATGGTTGCAGGCAGCCTCTACTCAAGAGTTCAGCTTTATTCCAATGTCAGGAGTCCAGTGTCAGAAACACTTTCATTATCTAAGCTTGTGTTTCACCTTTCACCCTTGGAACAGAACCTTCAACAGAAGTAAATAAAGCGATGATTCTACAAGTAGAAGTATAAACAGCTATGATTCTACAAGTCTAGTAGGTATTTACTATTTGGAATCTTGACAATCAAATGGGCAAATCAACTTCTTACAAAATGAAATAGGGCAATAACTTGACTCTGTTAATCATCTACAAGCTTTATAGATCAAGAGATCTCCAAATCAGAAACATATACAACCTAGATGCAGAAAAGCACATAAAAAATCGCATACTAGGTCACATGATGAACTAAATGTAAGAGACCAAATTGTCAGTAGCTCTCTTCACTGTATTCTGTAATTTGGAGATGCCCAGTGTATCGGGACTTACCTCATTCACAGAATGGAAACATGAGAATGTAAACCTCATAGGTGGTCGAGAAATTTTAGATGTCTCTCCAACTTGTACCCACTTTTATAGGCTGAGAGACATCAACAATTTATTCAAAATAACTACTAGTGGTGCTATATATCAATAACTAGACAACTAACAAGCTCAGCAGAACCAAAATCTCTGCTGGCAATCACCTTCCAATCAACAGTTTCTGACTCCACCTGTGAGGCAGAATTTTCATCGAATGAATTAGCAGATAGAGAAATGGAACTCAATGGTGACGAGTGCAAATTGTCACGTAGATCAGCTTGCATTACCACAATGTTATGATTGACATCTTTCGTGATGACATTAAGCTTTCCATGAAAACCAGCAAGCAGATAAGGACATTCCGACTCAGAGAGGTCATGAATAGGTACTTTACTTATGACAACTTTCCAAGCATCTTCAATCTGGTCGTATACCTTAATCATACCACTGTCCAGAGAACTAGAAAGATCAATTGCATACAGTTCACCATCTACAACAACACTCAACTTTGTGCCTGCCTGTCGAGCAGGCCAGCCTTGTCCCATGCCAGTTGGCATTTCAGCCCACAAATTCGTTTCAGGGTCATAGATTTCTCCCCCAGAATCAACAAAGAAGGGCCACAAGTACAAACTTTGAGGCACACATAACCGTCCATTATATGGAATCATCCCTGTGGCAATAGGCTTTAGCATGTCGGACCAAAATGCACCAAGCGGTGCTTGAGTACTAGAGAACGGCATGCTTGGGACTTCAGACCATGTACCCGTTCTAGGGTCAAAAACTTCAGCGGATTGAAGAGGAGCGAGTCCCCCATGATCACGACTGACCCCTCCAACAACATAAAGCTTGTTGTTTAAAATGCCTGTCTTACAATAGGCCCTACCAGTGGACATGGAAGCCATTTCACTCCACCTATTTAGGATTGGATCAAATTGCCACATGCATTTCATGGTTGAACCTCTAGAAAAACCACCAAGCACATAGAGGCATCCATCAACAGCTCCAACTGCACAACCACCTAATGGCATTTGACTTGATGCCTTCTTTCGACCAAGCCAATTCCTTAAAACTTCAGTCACCCTATTGCTTGCCCCCACTTTATTCCACAACCAAAGCCCAGTAGAAGCTTTCTTAGATTCTTCAACATCGACAACAGTAGGAACTGTGGGTAAACTCTGCCACTTTCTTGACAATGGATCCAATGCATGCCATATAAGTTTATCCTCTTCTACCTTAGTCATCACATATAACCACTCTTCTGTTAGTCCAAGCTCTTTTCTCAATTGAAACAGCTCGCGGCTCATGATAGTTGCCTTCCATTTCTTTGAAACTAATTTCAGATTGAAGTAGTAAACTCTGGGAAGTCTAGCAAGTATCTGGATTGACAACTCATCAGGAAGACATGGAATCAGTCTTGGATTCTCGTCACACAGGTTTGAGGAAGTCTTTTGCCTCTTGTGGCTGGAATTACGTAGGAACTGATAATGGTCAACGCTCCTATCATCGGAACCAGCCAAACTCAAAATTGACCCCATACATAAATTGGTGATGAGAAAAGCTTGACGAAACCTGAACAAAGGTAAAGATGCATAATAAGCCACCACTTATTTGACATGAAAAGCTATATATGCAGTAGAATATTCAAGCCGACCACAACTGAAATATCAAGTTTTGGATCTTAAATCTTTATAAAGAAGTACTAGAGTACTACATGAATACTTAATCTCCCAAAATAATTTGTGTTTTCCATACAATTCTTAATAAAATTCTAGGAAGAAAACTCATATATCAAAATATTTGCATGATCGTACCAACAGCATCTTAGCATAAATACCGTGTTCCTCCAAATTACAGATTAGACCAATATTGACCAATCAACGCACATGATTCTCCACAATTTTGAATATTGGCCGGTTGATCACCGCATAAACAATCATTTATACATATAAAGCACCAATCCCGGATTAATTTCCTTTGCATCAACAGCAATTATAGACTTCAGTGATGTTAGATCATATACACAGTCATGAAGAACGTAAATTAGCAACTTTTACCAACAAAGCCTCGGACAATTCAAGCAGTCAACAATTCATACAAATTCCATAAAAACATGAAACCCCAAAAGAGCCAGAGATTCCTAAAAACAGAATCAAAATTTAACGCAGACCCAGAACAAGAATTCCGCAGAACCAAGAAAAAGTTACAAACTTTACCGAATTTCAAAAGAAGCGCTGACAGAAAACACGGTCACCCACGTAGATCTTTTACCTTCAGAACAATGAAAGGGTGGAGGAAGTGGGAGACAGGTATAAGATAAATGTTACATAGCCTGGTTCGTAACTGATACGTATATATTTAAGGCTACAGGTGCACCCAATGTGTCAGTGAACAGCTCCCATGGTCATGCTGTTTTTTATTTTCAAACCTATTTTTCAAAGTTCATTTTCAAGCGTGTTACTTGTGCTCTGTTGGAAATTTTTAGTTTAAAGAATCAGGGTACGTGGAGGCAGATGAGAACACGTGGAGAGAACACGGAGGATATTTTCGAAATCTCGAAAGAATGGACGGTTTGGATTCTTTCCCCTATTCCAACAAACTTTTTTTTGTTTTGCAGCTTAATAAGAAAGGGCTTCTTTGAGCTTGTTACGATGTCCTGTAAGCTTCGGTTGGAGCCTTCTTATAGGCCATTGAAGTGAGAGGACCCAATCCTTTTTGGGCTTTGGTTGTCTTTTGGACTATAATAGTTGAACTTTTCTTGTACAAGACAAGCCGAGGAAAAGCGTACGAATTATCTTATCAATTCCACTACATCAGCAGGACTCGATTGATCAAAAACCACCACAGCTCGTATGAACAAATTATAACTGTTTTTTTTTTTGAAAAGTTAAAGAATGAAATTAATATAAAGGCGTGTTACAAAGAGTGCGAGGCCCATAGAGCCTCCTC
>JAOQMS010000002.1:5526317-5539536 GCA_027563885.1 Erythroxylum longipes | reverse complement strand
TCTACACTTTCTCACTCTAAACTTCGTCCTCCAAGATTTCACTAGTAAAGTCTCTAGTTTTGTGTATGATAGATAAATAACAACAATAATGGCCTTGTTCGTGATAACGACAACATTCAATATGTGATTTGTCATATCATCCTCTACTACCAGATCCACAATACCCCCTGCCATAAAATCCACCATGAAAACCATTGCAACCACATCCCCTCCTAGCAGATGGATTACTAGTATAGGTAACTTGTAAAGCTTATTCATTAATAGGAGTAAATATGTGTTGTTCATATATGAGTAGGGCACTGTGAAGTTCATCAATGGAGAACTCATCAATATTGTTGGATTCCTTAATAATGCTTATAACAAAGTTAAACTTGGGGTCTATTGAGCATATGATCTTCTCAATAATTGTAACACTTGTTTGTCAATTGTTCTCCTTGTAGGCGCATCTTATTAGCAATGGTTAGGGTTTTAACAAAAAATAATCATTGATTGGTTCTCCTGCAATCATATGTAGAACTTCAAAATCTTTGCAGAGACCTTGGAGTAGACATTCTTTTCAAGCTTGCACTAATTTTATTATCGGATTGTCCATGTCAAAGAAACCCTATAACCTTATTTTACACATCTTTAAGTACAAAGACCAAATCTATCATATGTAATCTCAAGTTAACAATAGATGATGAATTTTACCAATATAACGATAATATTAAACAACAATTATAGGTTATTTACCAATATTAGATGCCTCTGATGATAGTGTCATAACCAAAAAATGTCAGAGATAAGAATGGTGTTGGTGTATAAAATTTGACCAATTTCACATTGTGTAGGAGCATGTAGTGGAAACATATGATCAACTGTCATTGGTTCTTGAGCCCAAATTCCTTTTTGGGACGTTGAATTTGACAAAGTCCATTTTGAATATGAAATTCAGACCTGTAGCTTGTAACTGTCCAAGACTGATGATTTCAAATCTGGCATATAGAAGTCTCTTGGAGTAACGTGTTTTGACACCATTCATTTGTAACTTGACAGTTCCTTTACCCATAACACATTGGCTAATGTTGTCTCCGAGTTTAACATATTAATGAAAAGTATCATCCAAATCAGAAAAGGAGGACTTGTTACCACTCATATGATTGTTGTAAGTTGATTCAACATACCGAAGTTTTTGCTACCGTTTGTGTCTGTATCTCCCGTGAATTGATAATAGCAATTAATAGCAAAGCATCCTCTAATTTAGTACTAGCAAAATTCATCTTGGTGACCCTCTCTTTGACCAGATATTTATATTGATAATTGCCTTGTTACTATGTTTGTGAAAATAGTAGCATTCAATTTGTGATTTGTCATATCGTCCTCTATTGCCAAATCCACAATGTCTCCTACCACAAAATCAACAATGAAAACCACTGCGAATACATCCCTGATAGGAGTAGAAATTGATGAAGGAAGATAACAATGATGATGACTGATATGAACAGCAACAAGGGAATAAGACAACAGGGGAAGAAGATGATGGGATATTACTGACGTAGAAGGCAACCATAGCAAATATGATAGAAATAATAAAGGATGTAAATCGATACAACGTAGTGTATGTAGAATTGAAGCAACGAAGTCCTGTTGTAAGAACCAAGAGTTTTACTGTAAGTGGTACAACTCCAACGGTTATACCAGTCGTTATTATAGTCGTTGGAGGAGTGTGGGACGGTTAACGAATAACAAATATTTTCTCACTTTAAATTCTCTGTTATCTCTTCTTGGACTTCTCTGTGATTTCTTCTTCTAAACTCAACAATCTATTCCTAAAATCCAAAATCACTTTTACAAAACGAACCTTATCAATTGGTATCAAAGCAGATTCAGGACCAAAGCAATCGCTGCTAAAATGGACGAGGGAACTCGCGGATAAGAATGGAGGAGAGTAGAGGAAGGCTTATGCAACCAGATGCAAGAGCTAGAAATAAGGCATGAAAGAAGCATGCAAGAATGGAAGGAATGGATCAGTCAGCTATTTCAGAAGGATGATAGTGAACATGGAACAAGGGCAAATGTGGAACAGAGGGGACTAGAGGTTAGTAACGAAGACGGTTTTTATGGAGGGCCTTACTCTGTTCCAACCCGATGTAGCAAAATAGTGTTACCAGTGTTTAAAGGAGATAATCTGCGAACATGGGTGTTCAAGTATGAGCAGTTCTTCATCTTGGAGCGCACACCCGTGGAATTGAAGGTGAGTATGACTACCATGTATTTGGAAGGGGAGGCATTAGCATGGCATGAACTATACGTGAGGAACAAATTAACAAAGGAACTGCCAACTTGGTGAGAGTATCTTTTGGCGTTGAAGCAAAGATTCAGAGAAGTGGCTTTTGAGGATCTTATAGGGGAATTAAAAGATTTGAAACAGAGTGGGATGGTGAAAGAATATTGCGCTGAATTTGATATGTTATCTCAAAATTGGTGATGCCTAAACCCTATTTGGTGAGCTTGTTCTTAAAGGGACTGAAAGGTGGAGATCGAGTATCCGGTGAGGCTGTAGAGTCCTAGAACGATTCAGCAAGCGTATGAATTAGCAAGGAAACATAAAATGGTAGTGCAACACTGCGGTGGGATCGCCAGAAGTCATCCAAAGGGGTCTATCAAATAGGGAGTTCTTTGAATATGTCAAAATCTCCAAGTTTACTGCCAACTCCTCTACCAGCTAGTTCGAAGGGAGATAAGGAATCGAGGTGGAGTAAAACTATTTCTAGTAAGGAGTTGAATGATCTTAGAGTCAAAGGATTATGTTTTTGGTGTGACGAAAAGTATGTCCAGGGCCATAGGTGTAAAAAACCGATGCTGCAGATGTATGTGGTTGAAAAAAAGGGAGAGGTAGAGGAGCTTAATGTAGAGGATGAAGACGCAAAATCGAGCATTTCCTTATAGGCAATGTCGAGAGCTACCTTAGCGAAATTCCAACAGATTAAAGTATAAGGAATACTAGATGGAATAGCTATTCACATTTTAGTAGATAGGGCAACACCCATAATTTTGTTGATAAAAAGTTAATAAAAAGGTTAGATCAGGAGTTGGAACTTATGAGGGAATTATCAATAGGAGGAGGTATGAGGTTACGCTGTAATCAAATATGTCGAAACTTGACATGGGAGATGGAGTTTTGTACCGATGCATTGGTGTTAGATATTGGGGGAAATGACATGGTTCTGGGGGTACAACGGTTGTTGGGATTAGTCGACATTGTATTCCATTATCAAAAGGGTCGTATGAAATTCTGTTGGCTTAGGGAGGATTTGGAGTCCATTAGTGAAGGAGGAAAAAGGGTGCATGAAATCCCTGAGAAAAGACTAGCGAATATGTGGAATCATCAGGATGTCATTTGCTATTTTATGGTGCCGCTCCAAGAGGGGGAGTTTAAAGATGAAATAAGACAGCAGCTGCAGTTACGTACATCAGCAGCTGAGGAGATTGTGATGGATATGCCCGCAGAATTTCAGAACCAATTACACGAGTTGTTAAGGAAATTTGAAGTGGTTCTCGAAGAACCTAGGGGGTTACCACCAAGAAGGTTCCATGACAGCGAATCTCAGATCTTATCGCTACCCGGACTGCAGAAGAACATTGTTGAAGATTTGGTCGAAGATATGCTACAACAAGGTATTATCTATTATAATTTGAGTCCGTTTTCAACTCCGGTTATTTTAATTAAGAAAAAGGATGGATTTTGGAGGTTTTGTGTAACACCCCCTTTACCGAACCTACAACCATCCACACACATAACAACTAAATTCCTATTCACGCATTCAAGGTATATAATTCTATTCAATGCTATGTATATACACATTATAAAACTCTCCAATGCTTAACATTATCATTTAACAGTAGTAATACATCTTCACACTTACATGGTAATCTAAAAGAAAACATAAAATCTCCTTTCTTCATTACATGTGTAATCATCTGTAACTAAAAACATATTCTAAAAGTACTTTTTCTTCTATCAGTTGGTCTTGGTCCCTGCAGATGTTCCCTGTACCTTACTCCTATGACTTGGACCTACACGGTTTAACATCCGTGCTAAGCTTGAAGGCTTAGTGGGAACAACACTTAGCTTAGATACCACTCAAAGCAGTCGTCCGCTAAGCACACATATTCAGAAATATCATAACTCATATACCATAAATTCACCTTCATGAACCAAACATTGATATTATTCAATGCTCATGTAAACAATGATGGCATCCTTAAGCAAAGAACATAACGTAAACATACTTCAATATATTATCCATATACCAACAATGCACATTTATAAATCAAATATTGATATTCAACGCTCATTATTACAAATTATCAATATAATTACATATCATTAGAATTCATCATTACAACCAATACAAATGCTCGTCAATATCAATTATTCATGTTGTCACGCTGTATTTCTTATTTATTATAGTACCCTTTCTATGTTAAGCCTGCATATTTTACGTAGGTGTGGATAACCAGTATTGTGAATATCCGAAGGTATCAAATTGTGGATACTTGAAGGTATCGAACTGTGGATATCTGAAGGTATTGAACTGTGGACACTGGTGGTGTCAAACTTTAGTAGTTGTACTGTAACCTTATAGGTATGCCCATCTATCCACCACCATGACAATAGAGCAGGCATTGTAACATTTCTTTTAACCATTTCCCAATTTCAAAATTCATATATTGACAAGTCATATGATATACAGTTCAAGTCATAAAAGCTGTATTTATGTTCATACGTGCAAGTCATAACTTATCACCATTAGAAAGGTGTCAAAATTACACTTGTATAATTATACTATACACATATGAATGATAAATATGCATACAAATCATTTATGTACATGTAAGTTTTCTTTAGCATGCATTATATTCAATATTAAGTTTTAATGTTTAATCTCCCAATTCACAAGTGGCAAGTCCTATGTCATTTATTTCTAGGTGTTTGAAAATTTTCATACACATTCATAAAGGTTCGGATAAGATGCGGTAGAAATCGGAAACAAAAACAATTTCACGGTCGTGACAGATACTCTCTCCATACATACCACTACTTGTTCCTTAATATGCATATAGAAAAAGTCAGAACTGGGTTTTGAGGTATTCTGTACATTTTTTCGTTTATGTCTCTAGATTCTATATCACTAACAATCAGACCATTTGGACTTTTAAATAATGAGATATATGCAAAATATCACAAGCTGCTCCAAAACAGGGGCAGCATTAGGTCATCTTTTTTTTATCTCAATTTCAAAGGTCATAGAGTCAAAATTAAGTTAAAGTCCTTTCTAGAGATATTTAGCTCCTTGTATTAGGTTTCATATGCAATTGAAATCACAAAATTTGGAGGTGTTTAGTCTGAGTTATAACTCAAACAATGTGACTGACTCCCCTAGATAGAATTCCACTATACAATATTCTCTTGTTATATTCAACAAATTCTATCCAAGATAATACCAAAATAACACCAAAGTAACATCCCAGTAACAATTCTACATCCAAATGAATCTTTATATCTATTCAATTATACGCAAATACAGAAATCAACTAAATGAAGTTCTAAACCTGAAACTTGACAAAGTAGGTCTTCTATTGCCTTTCCTTCCCTTCCTCCTTGGCTTTGCTTGACTCACCAACTAAAAATACCAAAAATATACCTCTCAATCCCACTTTCATCCTTATAATTTCATTCCTTCATAAGAAAAGTAAGAAGAGATAAAGGTGAAGAGAAAATCCCTAACTTTTACCTTGATTTTCGCCTAAGATTGACTTGATTTCTTACATAAAAAATGATGAGATGAAGAACGTGAAATGGAGAGGAGAAAAATCTAAACTTAGAACCCACAAAATGTCGTGCATCTCCCCTATTCATATTCCCATTCTAGGACTTTCAAGACTCACACATATGCTTAATTCCTATTGGACCCACATGCTTTATTGTTATTGGTCACAAATGCCTTAATCTAATTGGTCCATATGTTAACTTTAAAAAAATTGCATATTGGTCCTTCTTCTTCCCTTACTTCCCACATCAACATACAATATTATCAATTAATTTCATCCCCCTATGCCTTAACACTACAAGAAAATAGTACAATTTGCGACATTTAAAAAACGTCACAAAATGTCAAAAAACGTCATAGAATACAATTTGCGACGTTTTAAAAAACGTCACAAAAAAATCGCGAAATGTGATATAGGCAAAAGGTTTCTGCGACATTTCCCATAAAATGTCACGAAAAATATAGACATTCTGTGACGTTTTAAAAAACGTCACTGAAAGATTGGTCTTTCTGTGACGTTTCAAAAAATGTCGCGGAAAGTCACATTCCATAATATTTCACATTTCGCGACGTTTTTAAGACATCGCCGACGACATTCTGTGGCGTTTATACAAAAATATCATAGATAGTTGTATTATTTTTTTCCATTTTTTGAAAATTATTTTAAATTTAATAATTTTAAATTTTAATAATTATTTTTTAAAATAAAAATTTATTTAAATCTTATTTGTTTAATAACTTTTGCGAACTGAAAAAGTTAGTACAAATATTACTTTGAATTAAACCTATAATGTCATATAGGCGGACACGGATTATGTCAGAATTTCCTAGAAAATGAAAAACAAGAAAACAAGTCTTTAACATTACTGATGATACTGAGGAGCTGCATCAATTGTTGTAGACCAAAGAATTTGACATTTTATTCATCACATTTAAAATTTTGATGAAGACAATTACATAAAGCACACTCCCTCAAAACGCCCAGCATATCTGAATACCCAAAAGAGAAAACGACAAACATTCCCCGCCCATATGAAACAACTGAATACTACCTTACCATTCACTATACACCACCTCCGACCAGTAGTGAGACACTCTAGTCAGTCATTAGGTACCATAAAAGAACATCACCCATGAAATTAGCAAAAAGACAAACTATGTTGTTGCCAAGCAGCTCCTCAAATGCTCAATCAGGAAATCAAGACACCTTAGGATTAGGCTGCGAGAACAATGATCATGATGAGAAGTACAATTTCAAAGATAACCAGAAGCAAGCAAGTCTGCAAAAAAACGCAGCAAATAAGTCGCAAAATTTCAAATCCAAAATACTCAAGAGACTTTAACTTATTGTAAATATAAAACATCATATTTCTTTTATCAACACTACTAGTCATTTTTGCAGAGGCAGTACCACAACACTGAAGTCTAAAAACCTGCATAACTTAACTTGGAAAATAAGAAAGCTATGGACCTTGAGCTTCTGATGTTCCTCTGATAACATGAAACTTAAAAGATAAGTCTAAACCTACAAAAAGATTAGTTCAAGTTCAATGATCTAATCATCCATTAAGAGAAGGAAACGGAGAGAAACAAAATTGTAAATACAAAATCCTTGATGCATAAAACCACAGAATTCATCCTTCCTCAATTGTTGTCATTTACATGAATATGTAGCAAGTTGTCAACTGGATATCTCCAAATACATAAAATACTTTGCTGCATAAAGCATAAGAATATGCAAATGCAACATATGAATGATGGATCTACATCATAACTTACACAGGCAAATATAAGAGTACTATAAAGGATGAACATAAAACCCAGTAGGGGATACCATATGCATAAATTCCCCTCAGAAGATTCTCTTGGAAACCCATTGAATCAAAACTTTCATAAACCTCTTCATAAGGTGTAAAGAAATCTTATGCATCAGCTGCAAGACTGCAGGCATCAATATGAATCAGAAACAAATTAGAATGTCCATTTCAGGTATATTAGCACCAAAACATGACAACTAATATGTAGCTAATAAGTACATAAAAAGAAAGACAAATAACATGAAATAATAACAAGGGGGAAATCATGTTTCCATTTTGGCATCATACTGCCGAGCATCGAAGTGTAATCCTTCTGGTGTTATTCATACCATAACTGCAATAAAAACCAAAATTTACACATAAGCCATGGTAGTAGACTACTGTTGTAAAAATTATCATAAGTGGTCGTTCTGCATCAACTAAGTAAGGAAGATTTGTTGTAAACTCCAGATCCCATAGGTTATCAACTAAGAAAACAATCGCCCTCAGTCAGGTAGAGTCCAACTCCCTAAACAAGGATCACCTTTTTCTAAACAAAAAAAAGACATAGAATTTTCCTGTATCATAATTGAAAAACTCGAATTCTAATTGATCAAGAATAATGAAACAAGAAAACAGGACAACTCATCTGTGTTTTTTGTTACAAACCTGACCTAGCTTTTCACAAGAAACAAGACAAGCGATCACAAGATAATACTTACAGCAAAGGATCAAAAACAATTTTAAAAAAATCACAAAATGTGCTGAGAAACAAATCCAAACAAAATCAAACACAAAGCAATATTCAGCACTCAAATCAGTTAGCTTCCTTGAAATTGACCACGAGAAACGACAAGGCAGACATATAAAAAGGTAGAAATCGCAAACCAATAAGAAAGAAAAGCAAATGTCTATTAATAATAAAAGTTGGAAGAGAGAACTAAATAAATAAATAAACAAAGTTAGATGGACACAGTAGATGAGAGAAGTGAGAGAAAAAAGACCTGAAGATGAAGAGAGTATGATTTGCTATAATTGGGGAAATTAAGGTTCTCTATTTTTCCCAAACTCATCAGGAGTCAATTCCAAACTTCTCAGGAGTCAAGGAAAGATTGTTCAGAAAGCACAAACACCATAATCAGTAAGCTTTCATGGGAAAGATTGTTCAGAAACCACTGGCAAGACTAGGGTTTTGAATTGCAGCCTAAGGGCTATCATAAGGAGTTGTCTGAGTGCTCCTTTAAAATGGCCTTTTGCGAAACTTTCCAAAACCTCCCCCATCTTCATAAGGACTGGCTATCCGTTCTCGAGCTGCCCCCATGGAGGCGGTTTCCTAGGGCTGCCGTAGCCTGATGTACAGAGAAGCACCGCAAGAAAAAAGAGGAGGCAAGAGAAAAAAAGGACGTCAATTAGGGATTAAAACAATTTAATACTTTCTAAGAGACGAAAAAAGACAAACGGAGCTAGGAGGAGGGACATCATCATCGTGCGAGGCCCAGTAGATATGTAATTTGAAATTTCTAACAAAAACTCGAGATATGTCCGTAGTGAATTTGTTTTGCTGTGCTTCAAGATGCTGCCTCCAGATCTTAAAAATGGGTATCTGGGTGTCGGGGAAGGGAGGGGAATTAACCGAAATAGGAATAGGGAAGGGTACCTTTAAGGCAGAGAAAAGCTAAGAACACGTCGTGCATTTGATGCTTTCTTTCTTTCTTACAAGTTCTCAAAGAGAAAATAAGATGAAGGAATTTAGAAAACGTCGTGTGTTTTAAAATGTCATATTGTTGTTGAGGGCTTCAGTGACTTTTTATTCAATAAAATGTCGCGAACCGTGACGTTTTATTGAAAAAACGTCGCAAAAAGTGTTACAAGTTCGCGACGTTATCGTAAACGTCGCGGAAAATTCGAACTTTTCGTGACATTTTTTAAATGTCACAAAAAATCTTCACGGATTGTGTGTATTTCTTGTAGTGTAATTTTCTAATGTAATAAATTTCATACAATTTAGTTAATTATTCCGAGAGTTATACCCAAAACACTACAGGTTGTTCGAAAATAGGGATAGTAGCCATAACTAAACTTCAAGCCAGAATTCAAAAACCTTATAGGCACAATAAAATTTCAATGCCTTCATAAAAGTTTTAGAACTATGTCTCTAGTTTAATCTGAAATTGAAGTCATCTAAAATCAACTAACTTCAGTCTTATCATGCAAGAGTAACACAAAAATATATCCAATTTAGCTAAAAACATCCCATTTACTTATGGAATACTTCTTTTATCAACTCCCCTCATATCACATTCATAAGTCCAAGCAAATATATCTAAATTTTCAATATATATTTTACGTCTAAGTATGTATGTCCATGTCAAAGTGAACAAATTATCTATTTACCCTTATCTTTTATATTAAGTACCATTATGTCTCTAACTAAGATATACTCAATGCATTATGTTTACTTGATAATATACCCTAGACCTGCTATAATAGTTCCAGTGTATATGTTGGGATGTTACATTTTGTGTTGACTATAGGTCCCTTAATCAGTGCACCGTCAAGGATAAATTTCCTATTCCTCTTGTGGAGGAGTTGTTTGATGAATTGCATGAAGCTCGATGCTTTTCGAAGTTGGATTTGCGAGCTGAGTACCATCAAATAAGAGTTTACAAGGATGACATTTATAAGACTACTTTTCGAGCCGTGAGGGGCATTGTGAGTTTCTAGTGATTCCATTTAGATTAACAAATGCACCGGCAATGTTTCAAAGTTTGATGAATCATATATTCAAGACAAATTTGAGAAGGTTTGTTCTCGTTTTTTATTTTATGATATATTGACTTACATTAGCTCTTATGAGTCGCAAATGCAACACTTACATAGTGGGTATTAGAGATTTTAAAAACTCAGCAATTATATGTGAAGTTGTCTAAATGTTCCTTTGGTGTGTCCCGGGTGGAATATTTAGGTTATATCATTAGTGGACAAGGGTATCAACTGATCCTCTGAAGATCAAAAGCGTTACTGATTGGCCTCAACCTTAGACTGTTAAGCAGTTGAGAGGATTTCTGGGCTTGTGTGGGTACTACAGACGATTTATTCAAAGTTATGGCCGCCAATTAAGTAAACCACTTACTAACTTGTTAAAGAAGGGCTCTTTTGTGTGGAATGAGCAGGCGATAGTGGCATTCTTGGCGTTGAAACATGCATTAAAGTCTGCCCTTGTTTTGGCACTTCCTAATTTTTAGGAGGAGTTTGTGGTGGAAGCTGACGCTAGTGGTGAAGGAGTGGGTGCTGTTTAGTTGCAGGACAATCATCCTATTGCATTTGTAAGTAAATCCTTGTCTAACAAATATAAACATTGTTCTGCGTATGAGAAAGAAGACATCGCCATTATTATGGCGGTGAAACAATGGACACATTATCTGGTTGGACAACCTTTTATTATTCAAACCGACCATTGTAGCCTCAAGTATTTGATGGATCAACGCATCTTAACTCCCTTTCAACAAAGCTGGCTGCCCAAGCTTTTGGGTTACGATTTCTCTATCCGATTCAAAAGAGGGAGCAACAATTCAGCGGCGGATGCTCTTTCGCGTGTCACAAGCACTGAGCTTTTTGTTTTGTCTATTTCTCAAGTTAACACTGAACTGTTGTAAGAGATTAGGGACAATAGGCAAACCGATATTAACGTTAAAATTTTGATTCAACAGCTACAAAGCGGTGAATATAAAGAAGCTGTTTATTCTTAGACAGGGGACATTTTGAGGTGGAAAGGACGCACTGTCGTCGGAAATTTGCCTACTCTACGTCGGAAATTGATTGAGATCTCACGTGCGTCTGCACTTGGGAGGGAATTCGGGATCGCTTGGTACATATAAATGATTAAGTGTGTATTTCTTCTGGAGGTGTTTGCAGAAAGATGCGAGGGATTTTGTTCGAAACTGTGACGTTTGCCAGCGTAATAAGCATGAAACGATAGCTTCGCCAAGTCTGTTGCAAACGCTGCCCATTCCCCATCAGGTTTGGACTGATATAAGTATGGATTTCATCGATGGGTTACCGGTATCAGATGCTTTTACTGTCATATTTTCTGTGGTTGATCGCTTGAGCAAGCATGCTCACTTCATTTCTCTGCGTCACCCGTATACTGCTGAACGAGTTGCTAAGACCTTCATGGATAACATTTTTAAATTGCATGGTATGCCTCGGACTATAGTAAGTGACCGGGATGCCATTTTTACCACTAACTTTTGATGTGAGCTATTTCGGTTGCAGGGTGTGAAGTTCCAGTTTTCCATTGCCTATCATCCTCAGAGTGACGGCCAAATTGAAGTTCTCAATAGAACCATTGAAACCTACCTCCGTTGCATGACTTCCGATTGTCCTACCAACTGGACTAAATGGTTATCATTTGCTGAATGGTGGTATAACACCACCTTCCATTCGTCCATCAACGTTACACCAGTTCAAGTTGTTTATGGCGTTCCTCCTCTGATGTACACTCCTTATTTTGCAGGTGATTCGTCGGTTTTAACAGTGGACCAAATCATGGTAGATAGAGAGGCGATGTTGGACATTTTGTGCTTCTACTTACATCGCGCAAGCAATAGGATGAAATAGATTGCAAATCGCAGACGCACGGACAGAAGTTTTGATGTAGGCGATTATGTCTATTTGAAGTTACAATCTTATAAGCAGCATAGTATTCATAAACGGATCTCACAAAAATTATCAGCTGTTTTCTATAGACCCTTTCGCAATCGACCGAAGGTTGGTACAGTCGCGTATACATTGGACCTACCCGAGGATACTCGCATTCATCCTACCTTTCACGTTTCCCAGTTGAAACGTCGAGTGCCGGAGTCTGATTTGCTCTCTTCCATCTTACCGCCATCCTTGCAGTCCATGTTGCGTGTTCCGGTTGTAGTGTTAGATAGGCACTTAGGTAATCTGTTGGAAAAAGATGAATAAAAACAGAGCATATAAGATTAAAACCTTTTATTCTATTTGATACCGGGGAAAAAAGAACAGACGAGAAGTGCCTTTATATAAAGGGTTAGATAAAACAAGCAGAGAAATAAAATTTAGAGATGTTAACGGTCCGAGCAGGGCCGGCCAGTCGAAAAATAATGTCAAGTGGACTTGGCCTACGGCTCGGGTGGGCTGCAAAAGGCTAGCCCGTAGCCCGGCCCATGGTGGCTTGTGAAGAGGCCCGCCAGGCTGTTGTTGGCCTGGATTTTTAATATATTTTTAAAATTTTTTAAAAATAATTTTAAAAAATTGTTGTTGTATTTTTTAAATTAATAAATTATAAACATTTTATTTTATTTTTCATGTTTACAACATATGTACATTATGCATATTTGTATTTAAACTTTTTATTTTATTTTTCATATTTACATAATATATACATTATGCATATATATATTTATATTAATCTTAAAATAAATTAATCACTTTATTAATCCTGATGTATCAATTCCAAAATAATATATAAGTAATTCAGTTATAAAAGTAAATAATTACAGTTTAATACATTGAAAATAGCTATTATTTTATTAAAATTAGAATGCATTTTATAAATTCTTTTGAGTTTTGATTTGTTTTTAT
>JAOQMS010000002.1:5513331-5526217 GCA_027563885.1 Erythroxylum longipes | reverse complement strand
GTGTTAAGTGATGTGGCACGCCACCCTCGCGGGGTACGGATTCGGATATCACCATCGATATCGGGTTCGGGTCCAGCAGGAGTGGGGTGTTACACTCACCCTCTATAAATACCTTATCATCTCCCGATGACATTTCAACATATTCATTATTTGGATCATTCAAAGGTTCATTCTCGCCATATATTATATATGCATTTATTTCATGAACATCTTCTTAAAACGCTTCACTTTCAATTATCTTTTTTTTCTCATTTTCCATGTAATTCAACACCTCTAGGTTTTACTTTGCGAATGACCATTCAATCTGACTTATCTCGTCTTAAGCTGGGAAAAGGGACATAATACACCAAGGTCGCTTGCATCGCCAACATAAAAGGTTCAATTTGTCTAAATCTGCTTCACTAGTTGATTTCAACTAGATTATATCAGCAATGTACTTTTTTTCCAATATTAGGAGTTGGATCAAACCATTCACACTTAAATATCACACTCTATTTTATTGGCAATTCAGTGTACTCAATTTCAAATATTTGAATAATTTCACTATAGTAATCCATCAATTCTCCCTGTATACAAACCCCACTATTTACTGTCGCCATGCTATGACCATGATATTCTGTATAAAATTTGTATCCATTAACAAAATATACTGGATACGATTTAACAATTCTCAAAGTTCCTTTTGTAAGATCACATATGAACTTGTTATCTATTAGATTTTTTGAGGCCTACATCAAATTTTTTGATCATATTAAATAGTATAATGTTATTTAAACACTTTGATATGATAATTCAACCATTTCAATTATCGCAAATGAAAGCTTACATATTTCTCAAACTATAGAGGAAAGTGTCTTTTAACTTCTTTATTGATATCATCCTATATTTTTTGGGACATTAGCTCGAGTAACCATTCCTTGTATAATCTAAAAGCATTATTATGTATTTTAGTTGTGAACACCACTAATCTCAAAAACCTAAATAATAAATTTCAAAATTAGCTTAAACTTATTATACGAAAGGTTGAATCTCTTGGCAATTCAATAAAATGTAATAATGGACAACTTCCATTTCTTCTTCTGTTAACATTCTTCTTGTTGAGCGTCTATATGTTTGTCCACGTTATGTGAAAATGGATATGTTACTATCAACATCACCGGTTTCACCCCCATCATCATTACGAGGATCTTTTCTTTCTCTTCTGTGCACATACGGTTTAAAATAATGTGAACAAAATATACTTGCTTCCTCTACTAACAAAATATTACATATCGAACCTTCAACTCTAGCCTTGTTTTTAACATTTTCTCAAGTGATGCAAATACCTACATTACAAATATGATTATTATCATTCTGTGACTAAAACATGCTATAAGTTTTATTTAAATATTAACTATAATTACCTCTCAAATGGATACATCTATCGATATTGAACTGGACCAGCAAGTTTAGTCTCGTGTGCTAAATGTACGAGTAGATGCTCTATATAGTCAAAGAAGCTTAAATGGAAAATCCCTTCTAATTTACAAAAGATAACTAGAATTTTCCTTCTTAGTTTTTCCATTTTATCCAACTTTATTTCAGATGATGTTAAGCTTTTGAAAAACAAACTTAATTATGTTATAACTTCCCAAACCTTGTTTGGTAGCAATTCCTGAAATGTAATTGAAATTAGTCTTTGGATAAACACATGAAAATCATGACTTTTCGTCCCAAATAATTTGTACTTCCTCATGTTCACACACTTTTCTAAGTTTGAAACATAACCATCGAAAAACTTTATACTTTTCAATCATCCACACAAAATTTTATTTTTTTAATCCAAAGTATAACATGCTTTTGGATATTTACCAGTGTGAAGATATTTATTTAACGCATTCCTTCTACAAAGAAGTTTCAAATCAGCTCGTAATTTTGCATTGTCATTTGTCCTCCCTTCAATGTTCATTATGGTTTTGAACAAATTATCAAAAATATATTTTTCAAAACGCAACACATCTAAATTATGACATATAAAATTAGTTTTCCAATATGACGAATCCTAAAAGATACTTCGTTTTCTCCAACCAAAGTTTTTACTAATGTTTCTATTAACTTCTTCATCTTTAATTTCTGTAACTTTCAACAACCCTAATTTATCAATCTCCTGCAATATCTCTTCACTAGCTTTATGAGGGGAAGAGTTGTTTGTACCATCCTATTCTTATTGAACTTTTGTTTATTGCGTCCAAATGGATGATCTGGAGGAAGAAATTTTATGTGATTATCAAACCAAGATATTTTGCCCCTATTAGGAAGGTAAAACTCATTAGAATCATTACCACAATAAGGACAAGCCAATTTTTCTGTTATGTTCCATCCAAACAACATAACATACGCAAGAAAATCACTGATAGTCCACATCAAAGCTGCTCTCAACAAAAAATTTTAAAAGTTGCTTTCAACAAAAAAAAATTGTTTAAGAGACACATCATATGTCTCCATACCAAATTCCCAAAGATACTGCAATTCAGATACCAATGGTTGTAAGAATATATCAATTTTATGCTTTAAATTTGCAGGCCTAGCACAATCACCGTCAAGAAAATATATACCTCATTCATACACATCCATAGAGGTAAATTATGAGGAGTAATTATGATTGTCCATGATGAATATTGTTGGTCAAATTTACCAAAACGTTGGAATCCATTTGTCGACAATCCCAACCTAGCATTTGACTTTCAACTACAAACTCAAAATGCGTGTTATTGGAATATTTCCATACATGTGCACCCGATGAATGGCTCATTATTCCATTTCCCTGTTTATGTTCGTTATTCCATCTCATGTGAGATGTTAAAATATCAGAGGCATATAGTCTTTAAAGTCACAGAGGTAGTGGGAAATAATACATCCACTTCCAAGGTACTAATTTATGCTTCATAGTATACTTTCTAGGTTTAAATCTAGATTGACCATAAAATTTGCATTTTTTTAATTTCACATCATCTCTCCAAAACAACATACATCCTAAATTGTAACAATAAATTTTCTTAACTCGCAAACCAATACCCCTAATAAATTTCTTCATATTGTAAAAATTATCATACATTGTATAATTAGGAGGCAATAATTCATTATACCCAGCAAGAATTTTATCCAAACTTCGATCAGAAATATGCCCTTCAGACTTTATGTTCAATATTCGAGCAATTTAATATAATTAAGTCATGTTTGGTCAGCTGATTTTAGTAAGTCAAAAAACTTTTTGTTATTGGGTTTAGTTCTTCTTCAAAAAATTTTATATTTGCCTGAAAAGTATTACCGGCTGTATCATAAACCATTTGGGTGTAAGGATTTTCAGTTGCACCCACTTTATTTGTTATAAACCCAGTCCCCCTCAAACCCATCTACATTTATTGACTATTTTACTTTATTACGCCTTGAGGTACTACAAATTAATGACTCCCCATGTCGTGTCCACTCAAAATAATTTAGAACAAATCCTTTTCTTAACAAATGGAGATTCATTTCATTAATAAGAAGAAAACGAATATGTTTGCACTTTTTACATGGACATTTGATTTTTGGACCATGCATATATGTAGATTGAGAACATGCATAGTCAATAAAAGTTTGAACTTTCTCAATAAACTTAAGATTAATGAAACCATTGGTTGTTAATCGTCTATACATCCAAGATCTATCAACATTACTCATTTATGCAAAACTGTTATTTAAAAAAATGACTTCATAGTTAGATATAATAATTGTTATAGTAGTATCCATATTAATCTTACAGAACATTTAATTTTTAGTTTACACATTAACAATAACATAAGAAGAAAGCATTGTGTTATAGCATATACATAAATTTCTGTAAAGTAAGATGACAGGGAAATATTTTATGTTGCATATGATGTCAACTCATTTCAAGTATCTACATACTTGAAATTAAGTAAATTATATGTGCATATATCTTAGACCTTTTTTTAAACTTAATGAATGAATTGTCAATACTAATCTATGAATATGACAAATTCATATAAGGTAATAATAAAATTATAATAAAATTTTTTATTATAACTAGATCAAACAGTCATTAGCCTATGAACACTTCTTAAGCTCCATTAAGAATTCACTATTTTCTTGTTTCAATAGGTAAGAGAAATCTTCCATATAATATCTTTTTTGGAATTGGTGAAGAGAAACCCAAAATTTCTTACTTTGACACAAATAAAGAGAAAATCTATACAAATATTGTTTAAAATCAAAAGGAGCCTAAACAATATGTTTCCTAAAAATTCTCCTTAATTTCTATATAAGTATAACTAAATATAACTCAAAATCTCATTTTCTTGCTTATACTAATAAACTAGAGCTTAATATATGTTATGTATTATAAACATGCACTTAAATGCACTCTCTACTATCTCAAGGATCTTAGTAACTCCCTAAAACACCAAATGTTCTTCCATAATTCAATTATGGCCTATATGTACCCAAAAAACTCAAATATTCATTACTCTTTTACGCTAGTTGTTATAACAACTAGTTCTTGGAATGTTCAACTAATAGATACTCACTAAAAAACTAATCAATCCATTTTCAGTTTGAGTATTAGCTAGCCAAACACATATACTAATAAGCCCCATTCTATCAAGTTTTAAGAAAATCATCAGTTAGTTGATCTAAACCGTTTAGATAATTGTTGTTCTACCAATCAGCACATTGATTAGTCAAATGTCCAATCAATGTCCCAAACCAATAATACACTAATGCAATCAATTTTTAAAGTCATTATTTACTTGATATCAACTCTTTGTCTACTCGATTTCCTAAAATAACACATAAAATCTTCAACTTTGCAGTCTTTTTAAAGATTAACAAAAACCTTCTAGTAAAAAACTTGATCATAACCATTTCAAAAGTTTCTTAAAGTTAGGCTAAAGATTAACTGATTTCCTTTAAAGCTTAAATAAATTTCTTATTCATTATAATGTAAATGATTATGCAATGTATATGCCCCTAAGCATTGAAATAAGTAAATTAAGGGCCATTAATCCAAACCTAATGACTACCTAGAGTTTTGATCAAAGTAGTATATTATGGTTCCAATTGAAATAGTATTAGTATTTTAGAGTTCCTAGTTAAAGTAGTAATAGTTGTTAATTTTTCAACTTAAGTATGAATCATATGTAATCATAAATAAAGGGGAACCAACTTCATAAACAAGATGTAGAGATTTATGATATTCATTTAGTTTAACCCAAATTAAGAGATGATTCTTATCCTTTAAACTTTACTAAGCAAACCTAAAACTTATAAGATTTTACTTTGTAGAGTTCTAAACTTTGTATGTTTGGTTCTTGGTTCTTTATATTCAAAAGGTTAGTCTCAATTACTTGATTTAGCATTCTTAGTAAGGTTCCAATCTTGCTACTGATTCTATTGGATTTATTCCTAAGTGGAATGACATAATTTGGTATCAGATTTAGGATTTAAATCAAATGTTTATCCATTTTGGTTTCTTTTTTCATTTTTAATATTCCTAGTTAAGATATCTTCTTTTAGTATTCATTTTTAAGTCTCTCTCTCTCTTTTTTTTCCTATTCTTAGTTGGGTCTTTTCTAGGATGTCATCAAAATTGTTTTAATCATCTTATCATTTATTTTTCTTTATAAGCTTCCTAAAGAAACACTTGTTTATACAATTTTTTCTTAACTTAGTTTACTTTACTATATATATATAATTGTATAAACAAGTGTTTCTTTAGGAAGCTTATAAGTATGTCTTCTAAAAATGGTTTAACACATAAGGAAGATGAAGGCAATGTATAATGATGTGAGATACCTATTAGAGAACTTTCGTCGAACACTTGGTACACTTCATAAATTCATCCCTTATTTGTTTCAAAACTACTGTCTTTTTCCATTATTCACCAATATTAACACAGAACAACAAACAATGACCCATTAACAATCGAAATAAATCTTGACAACTCAATTCATAGTAACAAAACCAAAGAACGTAAAACCATTTAATAACAAAAATTGAAGCTGAAAAAGTAAACTCAAGAGCAGAACATGGACGACCAACTTCGAGATGGTAAACCTAAGATAATGGAAGCAGTTGGTGGAAGAACAAATGAATATAACAAATGACGTTAATGGAAGAAGAAAATGACAGTAGAGGAGCAAAATGAAATGAAGAAGATGATAACAAAAGGGGAGGGGGGCTTCATTATTGGGCTTTAAATTGGAAGGAAAACAATGTCGTTTTTCTTCCAATTTAAAGCATAATACCTACTTTGTTTTAATGTCATTTTCCTTCCAATTTAAAGCATAATACCTACATCATTTAACGTCGTTTTCTTTCCAATTTAAGCATAATACCTACGTCGTTTTAATGTTGTTTTCCTTCCAATTTAAAACATAATACTACGTTGTTTTAATTTATCTACGAAATTATATTTTCATAGGTAAATTACTGACGGAAACACCATTTCGTAGGGAATTACTAACGGAAGCACCGTTCTGTAAGGAAATTTCCTGATGAAAATAAAGTTTCGTACGTAGGTAATTTCGTACGGAAACATCACTCTGTAAGTATTTTTTCGTCGGTAAATTTCGTATGCAATTTTTACCGGAAACTATTAGTACGTATTTTTACAATGACTTCCACTATTCTGTCGCTAAGTTTTGTTTGCAAACTTTTGTGGTAAAATTTCCTCTTCTTTTAACGATGATTTTTTGTCACAAAATACCCTTTTTTCCTACAAATTTACATACGGAGAGCAATTTACGTTGTTAATTTACTACAGAATTTTTTCCGTAGAGAATTTTCCATCATTAATTTGTAATTATCTTGCATTGAATTATAAAAGATCATAATTTCTCCCCATAAATAGGAATTATTTGATTTATTAATACCAACACTTTCTTCATTCTTTAAAATCTTTCTTGAATAAATTTCTAAGACGTAGGAGAGGAAGTGGTAATCTCACGACAACTTGCAACATAGTAAAGGATTATGTACAAAATGTTGGGAATTAATTCAAAATTGTAGAGCTGTCAAAATTTCTTTTGAATAGGTCTTTAGTTTGTTTTTTATTTTATCTTATAAACCATATTTATTGGTTGAAATCTCTATTTAATAGTTGTTGAGTTTTTTTTTGTATTTGCCTATAATACAACTAAATTCATTATTCAATATAAAATAAAACAACTCATACATGTTCTTTTATATAAAAAAAAACTTCTACATGGTATTAGAGCTCTCAAAGATCTTGAGGGACCTATGAGTGATTAAGAGAAAATCTAACCAAAGTTTCCTTTCTTTCCATGGCTTTCTTCAACACATCATCTCTTTCACCTCAATTTTCAATGGTGAAAATTATCTAGTATGAGTTGTCAAAATGAAAGTGACTTGAGAGGTCTCAATTTGTGGCAGTGGGTTGAAGGTGAAAGACGTGTACCTCCTCTAAGAAATAATCTTACACTCAATCAAATTAGAGTTCATGAAGATGAAGAAGCTAAAGCCCCAAGAGCTTTATCTCAATATATGTTGCCGTATCCGAGTCGATTTTCACAAGAATTATGGTTTGTTAAACAACTAAGGAAGCATGTGACGTATTGAAGGTGTTATATCAAGGGAATGTTGTGACATGGCGGATGCAAGTCTTAAATCTCAAAAGAGATTTTGAAATTCTTAGAATGAATGAAAATGAGACAATTCAAGAGTTCTTAGATAAGCTCATGGTGGTGGTAAATAAAATCGGGCTTATAGGAGAAGAGCTACCCAATAGCTGGATCATAGAGAAAGTATTGATAAGTTTACCTAAAATGTTTGAGGCAAAAATTTGATCTCTTGAAGACTCAAGGGACATAAGCCAAATGACATTACCAGAACTGATTAATATTTTACAAGCTCAAGAACAAAGAAGGGCAATGAGAAAATAAGAAAGTGAAAAGATAATGGAGGAAGCTTATCTAACAAAGGTTTCGTCATCAAAGAAGAAAGAAAACATGCCTCAATATGGGCATCGTGAGAAGTGGTCACAAAAAGAAAGATTGTTGGCATAAAAGGAAGTCTCAATGCTTTAGGTATAAACAATTTGGACATTTGAAGAAGGATTGCAAGTTTAACAATGAAGAATAAGTAAATACAATGCAAGTGATTGAAAAAGATAACCTCTTCTAATTGGTGAGAAGTGCACAAAGATGCATCCTAGAAAGAAGTGCTCTAAGAAGATAAGTGATGAGAGAAGTGCTCTGTTGAGAAGATTGGAAAGAAGTGCTTCAAAGAAAAGAATTGTGGAAAGATGTGCTCCATCCCTATGAATTTTTTTTTTACAATTTTGAACTAAGGAAGAATGTTGCAAATTAATTCAAAATTATAGAATTGTCAAAATTTCTTTTGATTAAGTCTTTAGTTTGTTTTTAATTTTATCTTATAAGCAAGATTTATTAGTTGAAATCTTTATTTAACAGTTGTATTTTGCTTATATAAAACAACCAAGTTTATTATTCAATTTATTGTAAAACAATTCTAGTGTTGCTTATTCCTTTATCTTATACGTGTTATTCTATTTTTAAAAAAATAATTCTGCACAGAAAGCTGAGTAATGCGCGGACGCGGGATTCTAATCCGGTTTGGAAATATCCATTAGCAAGGTGAAGAGAGGAGATGAAAACCGGCCTCTATTCGAGAATCGTTCTTTGTTACTCTAGAAACTTAGCATCTGAGGTTGGAAAACTAACCTGAAGCAAGAGATGGTAATGCTATATTTTATTTTAATCATTAAAAATAAATTAGTTTGCTTAATGAGCGTTATCTTATATTAATGGACAAAGTTAGATTATAAGGCATTTGTTAGATCGATAATAGTCATTAATATGATAAACAATTAAAAAATATAATCACAAATTCTTTAAATAAAAAATTTCTTATTTAGTTGATCCCTTATCTTAATATACTATATTAACATTTGCTAGCGGAATGAACCTGTAATACGACTGCGGATAATCAAGTGATTTAAGTGAAGAATAGGTTTATCAATCAAGTTTCACTTAAATATGATAAGCCAACAAACCGCAACAACTGATAAAAAATCGGGAAACGAGTTCAAGCTGTAACCCAAATTGATCCTATGGAGTCTGGAAGATGAACCAAAAAATGAGGGTGAAAGCCAGCTGGGTTGACTCGTAATGCTGGTACTGGGAGTCTCAGAATCTGCAGTGGCAGGGTTGGCAGAATTCCGTTGCGAGTAGTGGTGAAAGGACATAGAGACCAATCATAAGAACTGACATTCAGTGGCAGAAGATATTGGGAGGTAGCTGTACCACATAAGTCACAAGATTGAACCATCTGTTTAGGTTATTTATCGTCATCCGATGATGATCATTGGACCTCGGAAATTGGTCCCTCTGAGAGCAGATGCTCTTGTCCTGCCACACCAGGCAAGCATCACTCTCCCAGAGTATTTTTCGAGGAGCGTGGCGATGTTTACTGTTGCTGCTCGTGTAATCCAGCTAAGGTACCCCAATCATTTCTATCTATGCCCAAAAAGTCGACATTTTTACCCGCTGGAGGTGATCCGTCTTAAGAAATAGGAGCCGTTCTCTCCTAGTTCAGTGCCAAATTCCACATACAACTTAATTGTACATATCCTGAATCTGAGATAAATGATAAAAGGGTTTACGTAAATGAATTCATTCTCCTTTTCTTTTAGTCAAATTCATTATGAAATTATTGGAAATCCAATGATTTTGATATATATCGACACTAGTTGTTATAATGTGTGCTTTTGTTAGAGATATAAATCAAAATTTGTTGCAGCAAATATCTGAAAAATATGGTGCACTATCTGCACAAGACTAGTTAGCAAATCTTGAGATATTTTCCTGTTTTATTAGCCAACGGCTGTTTTCCCATTTTTTGTATGTTTAGTTATTTGTAAGTCTATAAATAGGCCAGCTTTGTTCTGCTATTGGTAATAAAAAAATACACTTTCTTCATTGTTAATTATTTCTCTTTAATATGGTGTTGCAGATTTTCTCCTCTTAAAATCAACTCTAACAATGGTATTAGAGCTGGTTACCTTTATAACTTGGCGTTTTGTCATGACAAACAACAATAACAACCAATGTTTTAAAAACTGAACCGGTGATTGAACCGGAGAAGTAACTGATTCAAGGGTCAATGGTTCAACTGGAATTCAACCATGATCGAACCGGTGACTAATAAATACATAAATTTTTATTTTATATATTATATATATAAGATAATTTTTAAACATACTTTTTAATTATTTATCTAACTTATACCTTCAAACTTCAAAACATACATTTTTTTTTAAGTTCACCAACACAACACAAAATAAGATGACAAAACTCACTAGTCATATTTCATCAAAAGTTTTGTAAAAGTTTTGATTTTTAAAGTAAAATTCTTCATTTTAAATGAACCGACCGATTTTTTCTTTCACCGGTTCAGCGGTTTTTATCGGTCCGACGGTAAAATGAACCGGTCAATCACTCATAAAAAATAAGGGCTAAATCGGACCGTTTCATGCTCCGATTTACCGGTTCACTGGTCCAACCGGCCGGTTCGGTCTGGTTTTCAAAACACTGACAACAACAACACACTTAGCATAGCCCAACTTTCCATGCCAATTTTCAAAGGAGACAACTATGAGTTTTGGAGTATCAAAATGAGAACAATATTCAAGTCACAAGAGCCATGAGACTTGGTGGAAAATGGTTATAATGATCAAGATGAGGAGACTAGATTAAGAGAAAATAAGAATAAAGACTGGAAGGCCTTGCTCTTCATTCGACAGACTATTCATGACTCAATTTTCTCAAAAATTGCAACAACTACAACAGTAAAAGAGGCTTGGACAACCTTGCAGCTGGCATATCATGGCTCACCCATAATAGTAAGGGTCAAGTTGCAGACACTTAACTGTGAATTCCAAAGTCTGCACATGAAGAACGGAGAATTGGTGCAAGAGTTCTTAACCAAAATTAAAGCAATTGTCAACTAAATGCGATCCTATGGAGAAGAGGTCTCGGAGAGGTCTGTTGTTACAATGGTATTGAGAAGTCTAACCCCAAAATTTGATCATGTGGTTGCAGCTATTGAGGAATCAAAGAATCTAACCACTTACTCTTTTAATGAGTTGATGGGTTCTTTGCAATCGCATAAAGCAAGAATTAATAGAATTGAAGAAAAGGAATTCTAAGCAAAAGGAGAAGGCTCAAAGGAGCAAGAAAAAGCTGCTGGTCGAGGAAGAGGTAGAGGAGGATTTCGAGAAAAGAATTCCAGTCATGGTCGAGGTGGAGGGAGAGGATATAGGCAACGAATCAATAACAATAAAGGCATCATTCAATGTCATCATTGCAAGAAATATGGACATGTGAAAGTTGATTGCTGGTTCAAAGATAAACAAATAAATTTTACAAAATAAGCCTTTGATGAAAGCAGATTATTTATGGCATATTGTGACACAATTGATGTATAAGCTGAAGTATGGTTTGTAGACAGTGGATGCTCCAATCATATGACGGGAAAAAAGACACTCTTCAAGCAACTTGACGAGACTCAAAAAAGAAAAGTTAGATTGGGAGATGATCAAGAAATACAGGTTAAAGGGAAAGGAACAGTGGCCATCAAAACGACTCAAGGTAAAACAAAATTTTTACATGATGTTCAATTTGTTCCTAACTTGGCACATAATTTGTTGAGTGTTGGGCAGTTAAGGGCAAGCGGATATTCTGTTATATTCAATAATGAAGAATGTGTCATCAAAGATAAACAATCAGGCCAAGTGATTGTAAATATTCAAATGATTAAGAACAAAATGTTTCCATTTAAAGTATCCGCTGTGGAAAATTTTACTTTGGTGGTTGGAGAGCAAAATGAGTCCAAGTTGTGGCATCTTCGATATGGACATCTCAATGTGAAAGGATTGCAGCTGCTAGAGAGAAAAGAAATGATTCATGGCTTACCAAAGATTCAAACACTGGATACATGTGAAGGATGTATCTATGGCAAGCAAACCAGAAAGTCATTTTCAACCGAAAAGGCTCAAAGAGCTAAAGAAATTCTTGAACTCGTTCATGTAGACCTATGTGGTCTTATGAACACCGAGTCATTAGGCAGCAGCCGTTATTTTCTTCTTTTCACTGACGACTTCGGCAGAGTAAGATGGGTGTATTTCTTGAAATCCAAATCAGAAACAATTGAGAATTTTAATAAATTCAAAACAATGGCTGAGAAGCAAAGTGGTACCAATATGAATACACTTCGAACGGACAGAGGTGGCAAATTTCTTCAAAGGAATTCAATTAATATTGTCAAAAAACTGGAATTCAACGCGAGCGAACAGCATCGTACACTCCGGAGCAGAATAGAGTAGCAGAATGTAAAAACATAACAGTGGTAAAGATGGCGAGGGGTTTGTTGAAAGGGAAAGGACTACCTAATTCGTACTGGGCAGAAGTGGTTGCAACAACTGTCTATTTGTTGAATCTCTCCCCAATAAAGGCAGTCCAAAATTGCACTCCATATGAAGCATAGAAAGGGAGCAAACCAATTGTAAGCCATTAAAAAGTTTTTGGTTCCATTGCTATGTCTTTGTAAATACAGAAAATCGCCAAAAATTAGATGGAAAATCAGTAAAATGCATTTTTGTTGGCTATTGTAATGAATCTAAAGCAAATAAATTACATAACCCTACAACTGGCAAGATAATTGTTAGTAGAAATGTAGTGTTTAATGGAAATGCAAGTTGGAATTGGAGTAACATCAGTGGCAGCAATGGAGATCGGTCCCAAATTCCATTAATTGAGGAAATAAGCTCAGCCTCAGTTAGGGATGGCAACGGGGCGGGGCAGGG
>JAOQMS010000002.1:5502650-5513231 GCA_027563885.1 Erythroxylum longipes | reverse complement strand
CCTTTATCTCCCATAGTGCTTGATGATTGTGACAAAGTTTTCAGTATGCTTTGCTTTGTACCACTTTTGTTACGAAGCAAACAACTACTTATGTGGTCATGCAAGTGCTTAGTACCCTGTTTAGTTTCACCGACAAGATTTTTCCCACAATATTTGCATATTCCCTTCCACTTGCCATTTATTTTTCTTCTATGAAAATGCTCCCATGCTTTTGAAGTTAGTCCTTTTTTATTTGGGCTTCCTCATTCATTGATATTCTTTGTCTCCAAAATTTCTTTACGTATTTCAATATATGGAGGTTGAGTTTCTTGCGTCTCCTCTACCATATTTGAAGATGACATAAGTGGAACTCGATTGCTTCTCACAGGAGTATGCACTAATTTGTTGTCACTTGCCATTTTTACATAATAGCAGGATATAAATCAGTAAAAAGAAATCAGGAAAGTAATAAAGAGAAACAAAAAGTTCACAAAAAGTTCTACAAACTTGTTTTTTTCGTTGAAAAGAAAAGTGTTAAGAGTTATTTAATATAGTTAGTCACACTGATAAGAGTAGTACTACTTCTACTCTAAGCTGCTTGCCCATACGTTGCTAGCTGCACTTTTCTACTTGACATTTTTACATTTCCATAATTTTACCTTCTGGCAATTTTGTTACCTGAAAGCTCGTTCACATCCTAGCCTCTTCCAAGCATTTCGGTTCTTGAAAAGGGTATGTCCCTTTTTCAAGGAATAAATTCGAAACAAGGTTAGTAGTATATTATACTTCTTAACATTTGTTGATAGCCGAATATGATTAAAAGAAAAATAATCTATAATTTTATCTGAAGTAATTATAGTTATAGTTAGCAACGTATAGTTAGTCACTCTGCCATACAAATGAACATTGAATATATATCATACTTTTTCAAATGTCACTCATCAATACCATATACTGCATGGCAGATTACATCAGACTATTTTGGTGAATACATGATACTCATCTCAGGGCACACTACATAAGAATTTACATCTATTGCCTCGTTAAACCAACGGAAGAGACAGTGTAGCCTACCACAAGGCCATGTGCCCTCATTAACAATACAAAGATTTGCATGGTCTGTAGTGCACAGTGAAGGACGCATCCTGATGTGCTACGTAGTCACAAAGATTTACTAAAGTACACAGTGAAGGACGCTCCACCCAATGAACTTTAAAAGCTAACAGTGACTCAGTGAATGGAATAAACTTGGAATTAAACTTTAAAATCTCACAAGTGACTCGGTGATTGGAATAAACTTGGAATAAAGTGAGGTAGGAAAGTTATCCACGCATATGACTTTAAAAAAAGTCATAAACCCACGTTACCCACCATAACAAACGCAAACATGATTTTTTATAAGAAAACACTATAAAAAGAACTAACCTAAATTAAAACCATGCAGGTTGCAGCGTGAGTGCGTGAGCTTGACTGCGTGAGGAGAGACGGCGAAAGTTTCAGGGAATAAGAGAGACGGCTGCATTAATGA
Organism: Erythroxylum longipes; assembly: GCA_027563885.1. NCBI lineage: Eukaryota > Viridiplantae > Streptophyta > Magnoliopsida > Malpighiales > Erythroxylaceae > Erythroxylum > Erythroxylum longipes. The sequence goes on along the minus strand of JAOQMS010000002.1, from coordinate 5,511,724 downwards.
GAGAAGTTTTTGATAAGTGGAAACCTAAAGAGTAAATAGTAAATAATAAAGAGTATAAAATTAAAAATATATAATATATTTTTAAAATTATCGGGAACGAAGATCCCCACGGGTGGGGATTATTCAACCTATCCCCGACCCTGATTCTGTTTCGGAGATTATATTTATCTCATCCCTGATTCTACGGGATAATTTTTTTCCCAATCCCCGCCCCGAATGGGGAATCCCCGCGGGGATCCCCGAACCCCGAATCCAAATTGCCATCCCTAGCCTCAGTCAATTTAACTACTTCTACTCCAATTGAACTCAACCCAGTGACTACACCAAGTGCAACTTCAAGTTTGGCAAGTGAATATTCAGAGGAGATGCCACCAAGAGGATTTAGATCGTTGAGAGAAATTTATAAAGTAGATGAATTTGCTCTATTAACACCAGACCCAATAACATATGAGGAAGCAACAGAAAAAGAAGAGTGGAGAAAGGCCATGAAACAAGGACTCTTGTCCATCCAAAAGAACTCAACTTGGGAGTTGGCAAATTCACCAAATGGAAAGAATGCAATAGGGTTAAAGTGGATTTTCAAGACAAAAGTTAATGCAGATGGTAGTGTTCAAAAACACAAGGCTTGATTGGTTGCTAAAAGATATTCTCAGCAATAAGGGGTTAATTATGACGAGAAGTTCTCCGATGGCTCGATTTGAAACTGTGAGATTGCTTTTGGCATTGGCAGCACAGCTCAGATAGAAGGTGTACCAATTTGATGTAAAATCGACATTTCTCAATGGTGAACTTGAAGAAGAAGTCTACGTTGCATAACCAGAAGGTTTTGTGATTAATGGGAAAGAAGAGAAAGTTTACAAGCTGAGGAAAGATCTCTACGGCTTAAAGTAGGCCCCACAGACATGGTACAGCAAGATTGATGTATACTTTCGGCAAAATGACTTTGCAAGAAGTGAAAATGAGCCTACTTTTTATCAAAAGAAGCAAGGCACTACTGATTTCATCATAGTCTGCTTATATGTAGATGATATAATCTACATGGGTTCAAATTCAGCACTTGTTGAAGAGTTCAAGTCAAGCATGATGAGCAAATTTGAAATGACAGATTTAGGATTGCTGTATTACTTTCTTGGATTAGAAATATTGCAAGATGAATATGGGATGTTGATTCGCCAAAAGAAGTATGCAGTGGATCTGTTAAAGAAATACAATATGTCTAATTGCAAAATTGTAGCTACTCCGATGAATGTGAATCAGAAGCTGTAGCAGAATGATGAAGCTGAAAATGCAAAGCAGAGACAATTTAGAAGTTTGGTTGGTGGATTAATATATTTAACATACATAAGATCGGATATTTCATTTTCAGTCGGAGTTGTGTCAAGGTTCATGAGTAATCCATCCACGCAACATTACAGAGAGAATTCTAAGGTATATTACAGGGACGTTGAATTATGGAATATAGTATGCTCATGTAACCAATTTCAGATTGCTTGGCTTTACTAACAGTAACTAGGGAAGCTCATTGGGCGATAGAAAAAGCATGTCCGGAAAATGTGTTTGGGCTAGGAGCAAGTGCCATCACATGGAATTCTAAGAAACAAGCAACAATAGCTTTGTTAACGGTTGAGGCAGAGTATGTGGATGCTACTGCAACAATGTGTCAATGTGATTGGCTTAGGAGAATGTTGATTGATTTGCAACAAAAGCAAGCAAAAGGAACTAAGCTTTATTGTGATAATAAATCAACAATTGTAATGTCAAAGAATTCAACACATCATAGAAGAACAAAGCACATAGAGCTGAGGTTTCATTTCATTAGAGAGCGTGTCACTAAAGAAGAAATAATTATGAAATTCTATAATACTAAAGTTGAAGTGGCAGACATCTTCACTAAAGCTTTACCAAGTCAGAGACATGCTTATTTTAGGGCTTTGCTTGGAGTATGTGATTTTGAATAAAGGAGAGTGTTGGAGATATGATTCAAAATTGGTTGCAGCAAATATCTAAAGAATATGCTGCAGTATCTATTCAAGATTAGTTAGCAAATCTTGAGATATTTTTCTGTTTTGTTTGTCGATGACTATTTTTCTTTTTTTTTTCTATGTTTAGTTATTTATAAGCCTATAAATAGGCAAGCTTTGTTACGTGGTAATTAAAAAAAACACTTTCTTTACTGTTAATTATTTCTTTTTAATCTGGTGTAGCAGATTTTCTCCTGGTAGAATCATGTCTGACAGTTTTGGCAGGCTACTTATAGCGAAAACAGCATTACATGCATGAATGAATGAATCAGCGAAAGTTGGTCACTTTTCATTGAAAAGTCGCTGGTATTATGAACAGAGAATAAAGGACAATCTATTCCCTACTCAGACCTAAACTCTTCAAGTCTTGAATTGTGCTACAGCCTCCGAAAGACGAGCATAACCCAACTAAAACAACCTAATTAAGCTCATCCCTGATCAACATAAGACACACTTCATTATCGATCTCATAATCAGATGGATTTCCAATTCCTCCCCTCTATCATCGCTTGGTTTTCGATCTTTCTTGGATCTAACTATGAACAGGCCTTAAAGCTGATACAGGAACCCCAAATATACATCTGGGGCTTGTAATCGCACCGTCGACAAATTTCAAACACTTGCCTGAAACATCATTGCCTTTCCCATTCCCTACAATTCCGCCATTCTCAATATCCAAAGGATGTATCTTTTGATCGTCATGCACAACCTCATCCTCGTCCGTAAATGTGAGATCATCACCTCCAACATCATCATCATCAGAATTATTCTCGTCTGTAAATGTTAAACCTTCCCCATCAACATAATTATTTTCATCTGTAAATGTGAGATCATCACTTTCAACAGAATTGTTCTCGCCTGTAACTCCAAGTTCCTCACTATCAACGTCATCGTCGTCAACAAAATTCTCGTCTGCGACAGTTATGTCTTCGCTATCGGACTCACCATAACTCTCAGTCTCTTCTCTTCCGTCAGAGGCATGATTACAGAAAACATCATCGTCCAGTGGAACAAGATGCAATGTGAGACGACCATTGGATCTATGAGCCTTGAAATACTCATGATGCCTGACTTTTTCTTCTCTGAGAATCAACCTTCCATCACCGGTGTAGTATCTCTTCAACACCCAAGGCATGCGACAAGGCAAGTTCTCTGTGCGAGCAAGCAATGTTATCGGAGGAGGAAGCTCGATATTCGTCCTCGACAACCATCGTTTGTTACGGCGTTGAACGTAATTCCGGTGACTATAGCTCTGTTGTGCGAGAACTTCCTCATTATAATTGGTTTTGAGATCAAGACAGCTCTCCACCCCAATGTAGTCACCAATGAGAGTAGAAGATGGTGGGGACGATGATACGCAGCTAGAAGCCAGAATGCTTGAACCCATAATGCTAAAAGTACTATCTTTGTCAAGAAGCTTGTTCTTATGATCCGGAGAATCAATTAACTTGAGGTTCTTGTAGGGACTACTGCTGATTTGTGATACAGCTGTGGCGTGGTGAGCTAGCATTCGGCTTTGGTAATCGGTGGCTACTACAAATACATGGAACGACTTGTCTGTAATGTCTATAAATAACAGCGGCTCACAAAACAACCGAGAGAAAGAGAGTGTGTGTGTGAGAGAGAGACAGACGAGCGTATGTTATCGAGAAGAGCAGTATTGAAGAGAGTGACAGGTAGCAGGCAAAGACAGCTATTACTAGTGACGTCAAGATTTGGTTTTATACTTGGTGGATCGAAAACATTCAAAAGCTGCTACCGCTAGTAACTTGCCTGTGGAAACAGAGAGCAGAAGAATTAATAAAAATTGATACCTTAAAAAAACATAAGCATTTTAGCTATAAGATCTCACCAAAGGAGTTAATTTTCAGGATAGGTAGATAAATCCTAACTAGCCAAACATACAGCCTGTAGCCTGCTAATGTATGGAGTTCTATTGCAGTTCCAAAACTTGATGCAATTAACTTCCTAGCAACTATATCAAGATAAAGCCTCGTCATCGTTAGCCATACACCCACCACGAGGTCCACTTGCCATATTAAATGGACGATGTGAATGGAAGTCTTAGGAAGTTTGCCAAATAGGCTATCCACATAATGTGCTAAAGAAAGAAATATCACAACAAGGCATGGGAGTTTGAAAGCTGTATAGATATATATGGCTCGACATTCAATAAATTATCTATGTGTACAGTAGAAAAATTATGAATATTACTTAAAATAATTTTATACACAGTAAAATTTTTATTATTATATTTAAAATGATTTAGATAATAAATAACTCTTATGATTAATAATATTTAAATTATTATGATACCTTAACACCTACAAAATGATAATATTCCTACCTAAAAAGTTTTAACCTTTTTTATTATACATTAGCAGTTAAAGAAAATAATTCTAGCAAAACCAATTAAGTCATGAATATCACCTGTCTTTTTTTTTAATTTTGTAAGAAGTTTAAAGATCATAGAGTTACTAGTCTACATTCTGCAACTTTATCCCTAAAACTCGATCTAGAATGTTATGAAGCTACTTAGCCAATAGCCATAACCGGTTAGCATTTACTTCCAATTCCCTAGGGTTTTGATTATGACTTAAATCCTAACAAGAACTTCACCGATATTAAAGCAGACAAAGAAAGGACATACAACTCCAGATACGTTTACTTCATCAAAATGCAGCAGTGACAATTCAAATCAGTGCAGCAAAACTTTTAAATCTAGAAAGGAGATAACTTTCAGTATCATTAACATTGGACAGGGAGAGAGAGATGAAAACGATAGGACTAAGAAGAAGCAACAGGAGCTAGAAACATGACACACCAGAGTCAGATTGTTGATATACATATGCTCAATAACAAACAATGCCAATATCTATGAATATGTTCACAATCTCCAAAATCAACACAAAAGTACATACATGAACAACACAACACGAGCACAGAAAAGAAAAGAAAAAGGAGCATATGTTCATTCTAGAAGATGAAGAATCGGAGTAAAGTAAGATGAACTTACAGAGATCAGAGAAGGATTAAGGAGGAGTGTCAAAACAGAAAGAGGAAGATGACAATGATAGGGAATAGGACACGATCATGAGAATGAAAGAGCTCACTGTGCAGCATCATGATCAATACCGATCTCTTCCCAATGCAATAAAATCAGTTATTAACTTACAATCGAAGATAGAGAGAGAGTACAGAAAACAGAGAAGTACAACAGCAATAACCGAAGAAGACAACCCACAAGGCGAGGACATATATGGAGAGACAACAACGTAGACAAGGAAGGCATGTACAAGCACACCCCCTTTTCCAGAGTTTATTCTCATCTCATATTATCCTCCAACATCACCATCTTTTAATTTTTCAGTTTTATATCTTATTCCTTTCCCATGACCAAAAAAAAAAAAAAGAGGAGGCTTTCCCCTTCCATTTTTAGACACTAGTGGGGATTGACAAATCAAATTACGCTGTTCTTTTTACCGGAAAAACAAAAGTACTAATTTGTTCTACAAGTCTTAATGCTGCCTATTTTTAGGCGGGTTTGTTGGATTAGGATGTCAATTAAGTCGGTCTTAGCCAAGTAAATATCCCTTTTGCTACCGTAATTTTAGGGTTCATTTGTGAAATTTGGATTCAATTAATTATTTTTCTTAAGACTTTTTCAATAACCCATTTCTTATAATTAAGTTAATGTAAAATAGAGCAAAACGAGAAACAAGAGCAAATAATCCAAACAGGTCGCTGCATAGGAGGTCCCAAGAGGTTAGGTTTGGAAAGTTGTGTGTAAGATGATATATTCCCTGCATGAAAACGGTGCCAACTCATATTTGAGTTGGCAACGAACCATATAGTTTTTGTTAAAAATATTATAAAAAAAACCTGTACAAGCAACCTCACCTATCCTGTACATCTTAAGTTAACGTTTGCCTCTTTATGTAGCTTGATTACTTACTCACGCTAATTGATTTCATCAGCCTATGGTCTTGCTTCTCTTGTTGTCTTGGCCAGCCTGTGTTGGTGGAAGGTGACTAGGAAATTCATAGTCCCTGTATTCTCTTTGTTTCTGAGATATGTATTAGGGCAACCTTTAAACATGTTTGAGATGAAAGAGTTCAATTGCCCTCCTTTTGACTACCACCAATCCCTCACCTGATACATACATTTCATTGATGAGTATCAATATCATCCCTCTTTATCCGGACTTAAAGAACCCTTTTTCTAAATTGCAGGCGTCAACTTAATCCTTCTTAGGCCAGGTTTACGATTTGATAATTTCAAGGGGAAATAGAAGTAGAAGACCAAAAGTTCTAAGCCAGCAATAATAGAGAATGATCATTAGTCATGCCCCGCAATTGCTGACACGATTCGGATCCGAAAACTATTATAGTCAAACTTTGAAGTATCCCGGTAATAGACAACACGAGTTTTCCTTGTCTATTTCTGGTGATCAAGCTATAGGGAACTGATTGATAAGGTCTGTCTCAATAAACAGGATAGTCTAACACTTAGCAAATAGTTGCAGTTTGACGGAAAGTATCATCTGATTTATTAAATGGTTTAGGTTCGTATCACAAAGAAGTGTTGATCTAGTGTCTTTTGTTCATATTCACCCCTTTAGAAAATATGTCAAGTGATGAGAAAAAGAAGAAAGAAACAGCTCGGACAAGAAAATACAGTGAACTTGTATCGATAATTGGAATGCACGACACATGAAAGAACTTCCCACATGCCCTTCGCGCATCAACATTGTCCAGAAGCACATATATCATCATTCTGAACTCTCTTTAATCATTTAAGATGATAGAGCCATTGCTTAGGTATAGGCAACCCACAGAAAGAAAAGTTCTAATATTTGCGTCAAATATTGCAAATTGAGCTCTGTAGTAATGTTTGTCTCTCTAAGCTCTCCCTTTTTTTATGACTTTGACTTGTTAATCCGTCCTTTTCAGTATTGTCCAGCTTCCTCAGCCTTTCTTCTTTCTTCCCTTTTATTTCAATTTATCTCAAACCAACCCGCTTTCTTCTAGTTTCTCTCCCTCTTCTTTCTACCCCCTCCCTCTTGGGGTCATCTTGGCCAATTCTTGTAACTTTCCCTCTGTCCTCGGTGGCTCTGAAGTACTTATAGTCTAAGGTAGTAGGAGATGCCTCTCTTTTTGAATCACTAAAATTCATTCTAAGGTAGTAGGAGATGCCTCTCCTTTTGAATCACTAAAATTCATCCCACCTAATGTTATCGACGGATACTTATATTATCTCCTCATATCCAAGTACCTAGAGGAAGGACTTTTAAGTAGGGATGGATCCAGGTCACCTACGGTTCGCCAACCTAACGAATAATACTAAAATGATGTTAGTTTGTTTTAAATTTTTTATAATTATAAATTAAAATGCTCCAAGTACCTAGAGGAAGGACTTTTAAGTAGGGACCTGACCTCTTTCTTAATTCCAATAATACTAAAATAATGTTATTCTGTTTTAATTTTTTTATAATTATAAATTAAAATGACATCACTTTAATTTATTATATTAAAATGATTTTATTTTAGTTATAGCAGGGTTGATTTTGTCGAGCCTTGAATAGCCATAAGTCTGATCTCAATTCAAAACTCGATCAATCAAGGACTTGAGTATTGATGAAACTCGATCAATCAAGGTTTGGACTATTGACTTTAAGTAAATCCATATTAAAATTGCCAAGCCTACGTTCAATTAATTTTTTTACTTTAGTTAGGTTCTTTATTGATAAGATATATGTGTTTCCTTTAGTCCAACAAAGACCAATTAGGGTCAATTTGATTCGGATAACACTTTAATAAATAAAGATGATCTGTTACTTTTTAAATTCAATAAAAAGGCAAACAAGTTGAAGATTATGGAAACGGTCCTTGACGTGTGGGAGACAAATCAATTTTTTGTTAGAAAAATGGAGGACAAGACTAGAAATTTAAAAAAAAAAAGCAAAGGCATATACCAATTAATGCAAACTTCTCTAGTATATCATTAAAATATTGGTCTGTAAAAGACTTTAGTTATCTGCCAAATATAATTGATAGATTGATTTGCTTGGTCGAAAATACAACTGCCTCGAAGAGAATAAGATATGCAAAAATTTTCATAGAAATCAAACTACCTAGAGAAGGACTTGCTTGAATCTTTGTCAATCTTAAAGATCGATGACGAGGGAATTGACCCAAGTAGAAATAATATTTAGCTATCAATCGAGACTGAATAAAATCAACCTAGTTAAAGCTTGGAGACTAACATGAAAAATGATCAACACTGCGAACATGACGAGCTTCTGAACACCCATCCTGCATTTCCTATGCTTGCTTTAAATGGAGACAAAGCTTAAAGTCTCCTAATAATTATAGACCGTCAATCCATTACGCCTTTAGAAATTTGTAATGACCCTACTTCATAAATATTGCGTAGTAAGGTAATTTAAATGACAAACATTGAAAATCGAAATAAGTTATATTTGTCAACTGTGAGAATTCATATAGCAACTTAAGGCTCAATTTTAAATTTTAGTATCACCTTAGAGGATGATCTTACTCAAGCACCAACGGATACAACCCCATACTCAGAACCTTTACATTTAAAAAATAGCTTAATTTCACCATTTAAGAAGAAGTTAAAAAAAGGTCAAAGAAAAAGGCTACAACAAGATCCCCCTCTCTTTCTTAATAATGTCAATTATAACATGGAATTTAAGAGGGATTGATTGCTCTTCTTCAAAAAAATATTTTTTGTTGGTCTAATTGAGAGTAAGATAAAAGCCAATTAATTATTTGAAGTTTCTAAGATTTTTTATAAAGGCTGAAATCTGCTAAGCAATCATCACTCCCATTTTAACTATAGAAGTGATAGGTGTATATTTGATTATAGTTATACACCCATATTTTTATTTATTTTGCTTGTTATTTCATAACTTTATTGTATTTTTGGCACTTAATTTACTTAAAGTGCATTTATTGTAACATCCCCTCACTTATGGAAAAGGGTAAATTGGTCTTTTTGAATGGGTTAGCATAATTGGAAGTGTTTCTG
>JAOQMS010000002.1:5442147-5454660 GCA_027563885.1 Erythroxylum longipes | reverse complement strand
ACTATTAATAATAGTGACTAATATTACTGCTTTTAGTGACAACTTTTACTATCACTAAAAATACAATTTCTTGTAGTACATAATTAAACTTATTCTTTTCTAAGAATTTCTAATGTTTAGTGTTGCATATTGAAACAACGAGAAAGCTAATAAGTATGAGAAGTAAGAAATGATGAGTGAATATCAAAACGAGTATGTTATATGGTAATCCTATGAATGGTCCAAAGGTTGTGGAAGCGTCTGAAACCATATTTTTTGCCTTTTGTTTCAATTAAGTCAATCGTTAGTATCCCAAATAAAACCATGTTAAACAGGGTCTGGTATGTAGGTATTATAGATTATGTTTGAAAATAAGCAATGCATGTAACTCCTATAATGGAATATTGGTATCAATATGAATTTTTTATGTTGTGTTTGTTTATAATTAGATTATGCAATTAAATTTGGTTTGTGCATTCCAGTGATAGTGAATGGATGGCTAGGTGAGCTTATGTTTATAAAGGCCTTTTGGTAGGGTATATTGGGAGGTCTATAAAGTTAGCAATTTATTTGCTAAATTCACCTATAAATAGGTGGAGGATGAGAGTAATTAGTGTGCCTGTTAGACCTATTAGACGTTTATATTAAAGAGTCCATAAGGAAAACATAGAAAAAGAAAGATGTATAGGTTAAAAAAAAAAGGGAATTAAATATTTTGGAGAATGAATTTTTATTATGAATTTTTATACATGAAAGAACATTAAATTATATTCTAATTTATAACCTTAAATTTAACAAACTTCTCCTAATAAAAACTCAACATTTCAAATATTCCCAAAAAATCTTATGAAGAGAAAAATGCTCTTTATTGATAGCTCATAGTCAACTTATCTATTCCAAAATAGGAACATAATAATGACAAAGTAAAACTAAGACTTTTATGCCATATAAAATAAGTAAGATCCACTAATTTGTAATACTCCTCCTTAGTGCATACTTATGGTTGGTAACTCCAAGAGTTGCTCTAAAGCATTCAAAATTAGGCTTTTCTAAGGCCTTTGTAAATATGTGAACAACTTGATTATTTGTAGAAATTTTCTTCAACTCAATTTCTTGATCTAACACCTCCTTTCAAAGTTAATGATGATGAATTTCAATGCACTTTGTTCGTGCATGAAATATTGGATTTGTAGCAAGTCTAATGACACTTTTATTATTACATTGAACATATATATCATAATCAATTATACCAAAAATATCTCCTATCAAACGCTTCAACCAAATGCATTTTATCATTTCCATTGCTGTTTTCATTTATTAAGTTTGAATAATAGTCAGAACAATAGTGGATTGCTTATTACTGCAACATGAAACAATAGCAAAACCAATAATGAAATAGTACATGAGGTTGATCGACAATCATCTACGTTACCTGCCTAATCTGCATCATATATCATTTCAATAAAAAAATTTCTTGTATATAAGACCATAATTTGCAGTCCCCTTAACATAACTTAAATCCTGTTAGTAGCATCTAAATGAGAAGTTATTGTATTTTGCATAAATTAGGAAATGAGTCCAATGAAATATACAATCTCAGCTCATATGATCGTTAAATAAATTAAACTACCAATAAGCTTTCTGAATTTTCTAGTATCCTTTAATAACTTTTGTTCTTTCATCAGCTTGAGATGTGGTTCCATTTGGGTGTCTTTTTTTTTTTACTCCCCTATGCCAAAATGCTGCCAGAGCTCCTTTAGATATTCTTTTTGAGAAATGAAGAACACTTGATTTGACCTTTTAATTTCTACACAAACAAAACAACCAACTTCCCTCAAGTTCTTTGTCTCAAAACGAGTTTATAGTTCATTTTTCAACATAGAAATATGAACTTCATTATCTCTAATAATTTTCAGATCGTCTAAGTATAATAAAATAAGAAAATACCTATCTAATTCTAATTTAATGAACAAATTACAATATGCCTTAGAAACTTTGAATCAACAGAAGATAATGTATTGAGCAAATTTACTATATTAAGTATATGGTGCTTGTTTGAGATCATGCAATGTTATGGATACTTCACAATCCATTCTCTAGTAAAAAGTGGAATGTTTATATCAAGTTTCCATAATTTTCAAATCTTAAAATCTACAAAAGAAAATTTGGATCTTAATGTTGCCATTTTTGCAAGCGGACGTAATATCTCCTTCTAATCTAACCCATAGCTTTAAGAAAAACTCTGAGCAACAATTTTAGCTTTGCATTTATCAACATTCCTATTTGATATTTAAAAAAACAATAAACACATTTATAGGTAATATTCTTGAGATATTCTAATATTGACACCAACTTCCATATCTACTTTTTGTTTAAAGCCTCAATTTCTTCTTGCATAATTGCTTCTTATTATGGACAATCTTTGTCTTTCTTATAGCTTATTAGTTCTTCATCTACTATTTTAGTAAAGATGCATGATATAATAGTGCATTGATTAAGTTGTACCTTATAATCTTAGAGATAATTTGGTTGTCGTTTCTCTCTTGTAGACTTTCTTTAAACTTATTGTTCACCACCATCCAAATTTGAGATGTTTAAAGCTGGACATTCATCATTTTCTGAAGCATCCATGTTATTTTTTTGGATACAATTGTAAATTCTCTTAATCACCATTAAGAATGGCTTCTTAAATGGAGCTTTTCTATATATAATAAGAAGAAGATACCTTATAGGACATCACATCTCTAAAAGTGACAAAATTCTTTGTTTCTAAATCCATATAGCTCCACACTTTTCACATGAATCATAGTCAACAAAAATACACTTTTTACTTTCAAGCTAAGCTTAGTTCACTTATATTTTGAATATAAACATAATAAGTTGAACCAAATACTTGAAAGTAATTTACTTTTGTCTTTTCAACATATAAAAACTTAGAAAGAGATTTCTCTTTACCTAGTTATGAAGGTAAGTAATTAATTTATTACATAACATGTATATTGAACAACTTTAGCCTAAAGCTTTTGAATGAGATTTTATTAACAAAGCTATAAGAGACCCATAGAAACAAGATAAGCAAACTCCCATTCAATAACACCATTTTGTTGAGGGGAATTTGGACATGTTTGGTGTAAAATACATTTTTACAGGAAGAGATCACATATATTCTCCTCTATTGTCACTTTAAGAGCACTAGATCTTCTTCCCAAATTCCTCATCTATAGCATTTTCAAATTCAACAGACTTGGATAACGCTTCATTCTTCTCTTTTAATAATTTCACTTAGGTGTATTTTGAAAAGTCATTTACCAACACCATGATATAACGATAACCATTATAACTCGGTATTTATGTTGCCCCCACCAAGTCTGTATAAACTAGTTCAAAAATTGATGAATTCATGGAAGAAAGACGATGTGACTTACCAAATTGACAGGCTTTCTAAATTACATTTTTATTGATATTTTGTAAAGTTGATATGTCATCCACAAACTTTTTTTTAGAAAACTTGTCGAAACAGTTGTTAGTCTAAATGCAATGAATAAGCTGAGATCATGTCTAATGCCAAATTCACTCCAAGAGTTTAAATTCAATTAGGAACTTATTTCCATCCTTATTATGTAAGGATTTAGATTTGTTTAAGATGGATCTTTGCAAGATAGAAGTGTACTAGGTTTTGAGTAGGAAAGAAGACAAAAACACATCTGACACCGTATTATCACTATCTTTTCATTTCTTAGTAATTTTTCTCTCAACCTTTCATATTTTCTTCTATCCTAATATGTTGCTCAAATTAATTTAGAAAATTTTAAGGTTTATTATGGCTATCGTAATATGTTTCGAACTAACTGCTTAAATTGTGAAAATTAATCTTTTTAGACCAATAATCAATATCACCATTAAATGAGATCTTTCCCGTGAATTGGAGTTAAGTACCACTAATTTCTCACTTTTATACTTAGTTAATTTGTTTTGATTTCTTATTAAATTTAGTTTATTAGTTAATTAATCATAAACCTCCACCGTATTTTGTCAATTACAATTAAGAAACTAGTTCTTATTTCTCTTGGGATTCAACCTGGTTCCATGACTACTATAAGAGTTCAGAGAATCATAATTAAATTTGAAGGCTTCAACAACTTGATCAAATTTTTGGCGTCGTTACTGGAGAATTATTTTAGATTTCAGTTTCTTTGTGTTATTTTACAGTTTAATATTAATCTCTTATCTTGTATGGCTCGTTCTTCTCAGACAGGTGAATTGTAATATAACTCATAAATTGAGAATATAGCATGTTGTTTAAGGAAAGAGCCTATGTAAGGAAGTGGTCATTCACCTCCAAAAGTGAAAGTTGAGATAGATCTAACAATTTGTAAAAGTTATAATCTCTAATAAGTTGAAGAAAAGATGGCAAATCCTAACACTAAAATCGACACCAAATTTGTATTAGCAACCTTGACATATGATATTAAAATGTTGAGGTAGATTTCAAATATAAATCTGGTTTGATTTACTTACTCCGTATTTTTTGTAATCTTTACAGGTGATGACCCACATAAACACCTGGAGGAATTTCATGTTGTATGTTTCAGAATTAAGCCACAAGAGGTGACAAAAGAACAAATTAATCTTAGAGCCTTTCTATTCTCATTAAAAGATAAGGCAAATGATTGACTATATTATCTTCCCTCTAGCTCAGTGAAAACATGGAATGAGATGAAAAGGTTGTTCTTAGAGAAATTCTTTCCTACATCTCAAGTAGCCAATATCAGAAAGGAGATATGTGGGATAAGACAATTCACTAGAGAAACATTATATGAATATTATGAAAGGTTTGAGGAGTTATGTGCTAGCTGCCCACACCATCATATTCCTAACTAACTTTTAATTCAGTACTTTTATGAAGGACTATTACCAATGGATAAGAGTATGGTAAATGCAACTAGTGGAGGAACTTTAATAAAGAAAATACCAAAAGAAGCTAGTCAATTGATATCAACTATGGTCAAAAATTCTCAATAATTTGGGACAAGGATGGATAGAGCTATTAAGCACATAGATGAGGTAATTAATACAAGTCTTAAGGATTATACATTTTAGTAGTTTGTTAAATTTTTAAAAAATGTAATTTTTTAAACAAGTAATTAAAAATAAATAACTAATTAAAAACATAAATAATTAGAAAGCAGAAACAAAAAATAATAAAATTTTCTAAAATAATAAAATGAAAATTTTAAAATTTTAAAATTTTAATAGTAATAAAATTATTTAAGAAAAAAAAGCCTAATGTCTTTTGTTTCTTGTTTCAACAGAACCACAACACCCAACCAGCAGTCCATAGTAATAACCACCAATGCCCATTATATTGTATTAATGTCCTATTTATTTTTCCTTAATTTTTGTTATTTAATTTTAGTTGCTTTTATTTTTATTTTAGTTATTACTATGTTGTTTTAATTTTTTCGAATTAGTTTTATATTTATAATTGTCATCATTATGGAGCATTTTAAAGATACTACTTAAACAATAATAAAAGAAAAGTCTAAAGTGAATCAAACTACACAAAACCAATTCACCATAGGACCTACCATAAGTGTCCATAGGAAGCATGCTCAAATAGCAAAAAAAAAAAAATCTATCTTGCCACCAGCTGAATCAGACGTGCAAATATCTCACTTTCAACTTTAAAGAAAGAAAACTACACTGCTCTCAAAAGTCGATATATTAATGTGATGTTTCTTGATTTTTAATTATTTAGGAAGGAAGGCCATGATGTGTATTTGTGATAAAGCTGAGTTATTTTTTGTTTAATGTATTGTAAAAAAAGTACATATCAATTTAGGTGATTCGTTGGCAACGCAATTTAACATTATTATCTCTTATAACAAGAATTTATGCCTTAATTCCCTTATTACTCATTTGGCTATTAACCTTAATTTGTTTGATATAATTGATACTAATATGCATATCGCTTATAAGATGGAATTGTTGGATAGAGCTTATTTAAGCAGGATGAGGTTAATCGAGCAAGAAAAGAGAACATTTTGTTTTATACCATATGATCCCCCTAAAGAAGTTCATCATCAACACAATAAGAGGATCATGATGTTCCACCACTTGTGTATCTTCTGACTCCACCAATTCAACATGAGCATCATTTTTTACTGGAGAGGTTGAAACATAAAATTTCTAAACTGGAGAAGAATTTGGATGTTCTGCGCTAATTTATAAGGGTAATATCTCCATGTCCATCGACACTATAGCACATCTTATTTCAAATGCTCACAACTCAGGGGAGTCTTCAACTCTATGTTTTATTTTTATTGATCATTTTTGTGACATGTGAGCATTTTATGCATACATTAGGGACAATGTATGATTTAGGCATGGGGGAGCCCCAGTACATATTATGATGAAATTTGTGATTTTTAATTAGACTCATGAATACTATGATTCACATATTGATTATTCCTCATGATAGCATCATAATTTTATGATTATTATTTATAAATAATCCCTAAGTTAGGATACATTTTTGTTTGAGTTATATTGCATGAGAGAGACAAACATAATTAGTGTTTTTCATTAAATTACTTTTAAGTATCTCATTGGTTTTATTGAATGAAAGTGTACAGGACTTGATGCATTTTGAACCTATGTGAGCTTTAAGCCTAAGAGCATTCATCATATTTATTCTCATACATTTCTTTTTGTTGCGTGCTATCAAACATAGCTTGTTTATGCTATAATTTGCTTTTGAATACATATTGAGATTACGTTTTTATGAATTTGTGCATAAAGATGATAAGGGCACTTAAAATAACCATTATTGTCCTAAATAAGCCTACCTTACTTTTTATCCCTAGAAAACTAATTTGAGCCTTAACCTTTCTTTTATTGAATACTATCCTTGTTACAGGCCATTTTTAGCCTTCTTTTGTTAATGTCCTAAAAAATTTTGAGCCCCTAAAGTGAAGGAATTGTATCAAACTTGTTTGCATAGGATTTTGACTATTTCTCTGAAAAGTAAATTAGTTTATTCAAGTTATCTCCTCTTTAATGTTCTTGTTAAAAAGAAGAAAAAAAGAACAAAAAAGAGATTATTAGAAAGGATGTTATTTGATCAAGTAATTTTTGGATTGATTTAAGTTGAAACTTGTATGGATAAGTTTATATGATTTCCTTAAATTTATTTAACCTAAAAACTTTTTTTTGTCATACCTGACTTAGGCCACGTGACAAACCTTATCAAGTCCCTTTGATTTATGCATTAGGTTCATTTTTATTAGTGGTGGAAATATTATTCATGAGCAATCTTATGGAAATAACTTGCTATGATTTGATTCGAGAGCTTAATGAACCCTACACACTTTGAGTGTATAGATTGAAATTCAAGAGAGGTGTCAAATCTTGTTTCATTTGTTTTAAACAAAATTGATAATATGGTATGTTTTAATTCTAAAAATGTGTCTTATGAGTAATTGTTCTCTCAATTATTATTTTATCCCAAACCTTTAATGTGTATTAGCTCTTGGGATATTCTGGATAACATAAAAGAAGATGAGAGGTTGTTAAGAGGATGATTGATGTATTGAAATGCTTGAGGACAAGCGTGAGTCTATTGTGGAAGAATTTTATAAGTTATTATTTGACTATGTTAATTGGAATTATTTCTTTTATTTTGACTGTATTTTAGTACTTAAATAGGAAAATTAACATTCATTTTGTTTTATGAGATGACAATTGGAGATTACATCAAATTGAAGCATTACTGGTCACAATCACAAAATTTAAAAAAGTGGACTGATTATTACAGTAGATAAGACAAGATTACGCCGAATGTCATATTCACTTCGAGTTTGAATTCAATTAGGAATTTTATTTTCATCCCTGTTATGTAGGGAATTGAATTTGTTTTAGATAGAGATCGTTGCAAAAAAGAAGTAGACTAGGTTTTGAGTAAGAAAAGAAGACAAAAACATATCCAGTACCATATCTATCACTCTCTTTTCATTTCTTAGTAATTTTTCTCTCACTCTTTCATTTTTTTCTTCTATTTTTTTGTTGTTGGAACTAAAGTCATGTGTGGCTAAATTTGAATATTCTGATTCAAGGGGATTTAAACTCTAGTTGTAACATTTTGAGGTTTTATTCTAAACTTGAATTTGTGTTTTAATTCAAGTAGTTCTTGGTTTGTGATCTTATATTTCATGTATAATTAATATTGATTGATCTGATAAATTAATTTAATGTTGATTATTCTATAGTTATCGATGAATTCAATGAATTGTAATTGTCATGAAAGATTGATAAAAGTAGCAAATAGGTTATTTATGAATTTGCATATTAAACTTACAAGAAACAAGAAAATTAAATTAAATAGTTGTAACTATCCTAATTATTTAATTTAAGGTCTAGTGTTTTTCTCTAAACTTATTGCTATAATTTAATTGATATGGAATGATATCAAACTTAATCAATTAATGGTAAGTTTTGGTTTGAATGCTAGGTTTGAATTAATTAATTTAGAAAAATTTGAGACTTATTATAGCTATTTGAATATGTTTCGAACTAACAGCTTAAATTAAAAATAAATCTTTTTAGACTAATGATCAATTTTATAATTAAATGAGATATTTCTCTTGAATCGAAGTTAAGTCCAATTGAATTTCTTACTTTTATACTTAGTTGATTTATTTTGATTTCTTATTAAATTTAGTTAATTAGTTAATTAATCATACACCTCACATTGTTTTGTCAATTAAAATTTAAAAAATAGTTTTTAGTTATCTTAGAATTTGACCTGATTTAACTACTACAAGAGTTTAGGGAATTATAATTAATTTTGAGGGCTTCGAAATCCTGATCAGTCATTCATCTTAACTATACCTCTATCATCTGTGCCAAATTCACGACTTCTTCTTTTACCATTGAATAAGCTAAATTACCAGTTGTGACAATAACCCACTCTCCTGTGTGTTGAAGCACTTTTGAGAGCAGTGAACCATTGCTAGTTACATGACGATAGCAACTAGAATCAATGATCCATTTATCTTCGTGTATTTTATTATTAAAAAGAGCTTGAACTTGTGTTGATTCAGAAATAATTATGTTCTCTTTTTTTCACCCACAGCATTTGCTTTGGAAAACTTCACCATATAATTTTTGTTGATATGTAAAATTTTACCATATTTGTAGCACTTAACATTGTTATGATTTGTGAACTATCATTTTTAGCCTTCCTACTTTTGGTCATTCTTTCTTGTTCTTATTTCTTGTTGATATGTTTTTCTTATTATCATCTCCCTTTTAAGAAGATAACAGCCTTTGAATCAAAATTATTTTCCATTTGCTTTGCCAAAGCCTCCTAATTGCAGGGCAAGCTTTCAAATTCTTCAAATGAACAGTGATTGGCCCATCCTTGAATGGAGGTAACAAAAGAAGTGTACTCCTATCCTCACATGAGAAATATTCGTAATCTTTGCTTCATTGATTTTCTCATCTGCATCTATACTTTAAACCCACAATAAATATTTACAAAATAGACATACCTTCTTATATTAAAGTTGTCAATTCATTTTTCAATAGTTGTAAACTTGTTCTTTTTGGAAAACAGTCTCTCAAGTGAGTGTCTCTCATATATATTTATATCATGAACATAATCAATGAATTCTTTACTAATTGAAGTTCTCAAAGCAAGAGAGCTTTTTTACACTTAATCTTTTTCTCTATAGTTCAATATTTTTTGGAGTATCTACAAGAATTTCTTAATCAACTAAATTCCACAAGTCTTGACTTTGAAAATATGCCTTCATGTATACATTTTTATACGATTCATCCATACAAGCTTCTCAATACCATACTATATTTTTTAAATGTTTCCCCTATTTGTTAATTCTAATGTTTTAAAAACTGGACCGGACATTAAATCGGTTAAAGGAAATGTTTAAAATTTAGAGGTTTAACCGGTATTAAACTGTTATAAAAACAGGTATATAATAAATAAGAAATAAAGATTATAAGAATAAGTAAAAAATAAAATATTTTGTTTTAAATTTTGATCAACAAATATTAATATTCTTGATATCATAAAAATTAAATTTTGTATATTATTATTTTAAAATTTTACTATTTATTTCAAGTATAATATACACTAGTATTTAAAAATTGAAAAGCGAGAACAGAACAAAATTCATCCATGTTTTATTAATTTTTCCTGTCCAAAATACTAAAAGCTTAAGGCTTATCTCTTTCTTCTCTTGTCTTTATCTTCTATAATCTATGTTCTCTACTTCTCTTAGACTCGGTACACTTAAGAGTGAAAATGCAGGACAATCATAAATGTTGTTTGAAAATTTAACTACAATTACACTCGTAAACCAAATAAAGAGTGAATTGGTGGATAAAACATCAACCTTATCTAAATTACTAGAACTATAGAAACTCTCATATTCTCAGGATTGTACATATTTAAGAGTCTAGTTCTCTTCGAACTTTTTTGTTTCAAAAGCATATTTGAAAAATTATTGAATAGATTTTTATTGTTCTCGAAATTTACAGGTAGAACAGTAGAAGCGATCTTTATGTGTGTGGAAAGAAGGAAAACACTACAAGAAAATAGTCATTTAGTGACGAAAAATACCGACGGAAAAGATAAATATTCTGTCAGTATTCAATATTACCGACGGAATATACCGACAGACAAAAACGTCGTAGATTCGGTCGTAGCTAACTTTACCGACAGTAAAGAAATTTCCATCGGTAAAGAAATTTCCATGGGTAAATTTAGCATTGGAAAATAAGTTACCGTCGGTAATTGTAATGAAAATGTGCCGACCGTCACAATTTTTCCGTCCGTAAACTACCAACGGAGTAAAAGTTTCCAACGCCAAATTTACCGACGGTAAATTACTTTACCGTATGTAAATTTAGCATCGGAATGTTTGATACCGTTGGTAACTTTACCGATAGTAACAAGTATTCCGTTAGTAAATAAGGTTAACATGACCGATGGAATTTGTTCTCCATTGGTATATATTATAGACATATACTGACGGAATTGTTGATATTCCGCCAGTAAAGTTATTGATTAAATTTTTTAAAAAATATATTTTCATTATATTTAAATTATAACTGTCATAAAATTTTAATAATTAAATATTTATAATATATATTTAATTTGGTTAAATAGAAATTTTGATTAATGATTAAAATTAAAATATCTTAATTGATAATAAAAACATTACATTGTAAATAATAATATTTGTAATACAAACTAAATGACCAATACTACACTACTGATCAGGAGCTGGTGGATCGTCTAGTTGGTTCGGTGACCTGCTGCCTTTACCCTTCATGTTGGCCCCGGGTCCCCATATCGCGACGGAGTCGCGACCGCGACAATCCCAGTTTCCCCAACAGTCGCGATCGTAACACAGTACGATCGCAACGCTTATTTTTCCTGCTTCCCTCTCACGGAAGTGAGCCTTTCTCCTCTCCTAAGAGTCACGCCCGTGACTATGCTTCTTTTACATTAAAATTTTCATTTACTTAACCCAAATTGCTATTAATTCTTTTAACACTCAAATCAATAATTCTTTGTTCATTTTTGCTATGGAAAATTTTCAGTAAATTGTGGGGTATTATTTTTACTTTTCCTATAAATTTTCTTTATCTAAAATCATTATTATCTATTTCCTTTATTTTGATATTATCTATTAATTGTGTATCTTATTAATAATTAATTGTTTATATTAAATCAAATTTTTTAAAAATAATTTAATTTATGTCTGAAATTATTCTGTGACATTTTAATTACTTTTTGCTTATATCCGAAAACTCCCACCACAAATCTTCTTTGTCGAGATCGTCACGATCGCGATTTTTCTGGTCGGTCACGATCACGATCTTGCCGAATTCTAGGATTGTCGCGATCGTACTGAGTCACGATCGCGACTTCCCAGTTATACCTCCTTACTTCTAAACAACAGAACTCTCAATCCAGAAATCCAAAAATTACAAACTATATATCATTAAAAACCTAATAAAAAGATCTATAACTTTCATGAAGACAATTTTGTCTAATTCAGCCTAGATCAATACAGATTAATTGTTTAATTGAGATTTACCATTTCTGCAAAATAAATTGGTATATCTACACAGATTCTGCTATTTTGTAAAAGCCTTAACTTTTGCATCTGAAGTCCAAAAATTTTGATATTTATACCATTGGAAAGATAAAAGATTTATCTACAACTTTTATGAAGACTACTTAGCCTAATTCTGCCTATATCAATGCAGTTCAACCTTCAAAGTTTCAGATCACTGTTTCATCCATTCCCTGTTTTCACTCATCCGTTTACTAACAATCCTACTGCAAATTTCACAGGACCCGAACCAACATTAAATTTCCTACATATCAAAGCTCCTTTGACATGCAATTTACTTCAAACAAGTTCATCCAAAGATCTCACAACATTTAACACAGTACCATCTCAGCACAGAACCAATTTAACAAAAGGAAGAGAAAATCTG
>JAOQMS010000002.1:5393958-5414405 GCA_027563885.1 Erythroxylum longipes | reverse complement strand
ATGCATCATATTCCTCAAGCTTTGCTGATCAGTAAAAATGATAAAGGGCCTTCCTAATAGGTACTGTCGCCATTTACAGACAGCTTCAGTGATGGCATACATTTCCCGAGCATAAGTAGAAGCAGTTTGCAGTTGTGGACTCAACTTCTTGCTGAAGAAAGCTATAAAATGACCTTGTTGAGAAAGTACAGCTCCAATGGCTATGGAGGAAGCATCAGTCTCCAAAATGAAAGTCTCAGAAAAATCAGGTAAAGCTAATACCGATGCATTAGTAATGGGATGCTTGAGCCTTTCAAATGCAATTGTGGTCTGTGTTGTCCATTGAAATGGCTCGTGCTTTAGTAGATTGGTGAGAGGAGCTGCAATGGCAGCATAATTTTTAACGAAACGCCGATAGTAGCCAGTGAGGCTAAGGAAACCTCTAATTTCCTTCTGTGTGGTTCGAATTGGCCAAGCTAATACAGCTCCGACCTTGGATGGGTCTACTTCTACCCCGTTTCTGGATATAATGTGCCCCAGATATTCAACATTTGTCTGGCTAAAAGAACATTTTGCAAGTTTCGCGTAGAAACTGTTGGACGCTAAGAGTCCCAAAACCAACTCAAGGTGATGAAGGTGTTCCTCATAGGAGCGGCAATATATTAGTATATCATCAAAAAACACTAGCACACAGTGCCTAAGATATGGTCGAAACAAGTCGTCCATCGCTGCCTGAAATGTGGATGGTGCATTTGTGAGGTCGAACGGCATGACGATAAACTCATAGTGACCATCTGGAGTTCGAAATGCCGTTTTATAAACATCCTCTGGTGCCACGCAAATTTGGTGATATTCGGCCCTCAAGTCAACTTTAGAAAAAATAACAGAACCATGTAGTTCATCCAACAATTCATCCGCCGTTGGAATGGGGTATCTATCTCTGACGATGACTGCATTTAGGGCATGATAGTCGACACAAAACCGCCAGCTTCCGTCCTTTTTCTTGACTAATAAGACCGGAGAAGAGAATGGGCTAGTACTTGGCCTAATTATCCCCTCTTGTAACATTTCCTCTATCAATATAGTCATGTCTTGTTTCTGAGAGTGTGGGTAGCGGTAAGGTTTGACATTCACAGGTGGAACTCCGGGTTGTAGATGAATGTGATGGTCATAAGCTCGTGGAGGAGGAAGCCCCTTAGGGGTGCTGAACACCACTTCAAATCGCTGGAGAATTTCTTAGATGCCTGGTGGGTAGGCGATCTCTGGAGGACTGTCATCTGTTGGAGCTGCGTATGCTAAGGCCATTAAGTGAGCTGATGCTATAGCCTTGGTTCGGGTTAGGCGTTGAAATTGGGTTAGTGTGAGTTCAACAGATTGGATGTGGTCTGTCCCATTTAGTGTGATTAATGCACCGTTGTGGGCAAAGGTCATATGCAAGCCCGCAAAGTCCACCAGTACTGGCCCGAGAGAAGCTAGCCATTTCACCCCTAATATTATATCTGCGCCGACCACATCTATCACTAAGAAATCTAGAGGGAAATTATGGTATTACAGTGTAATGGTAACCCTGGCACCCTCCCTTTACAGGTGAGAGTTTCACCATTTCCCACAGAGACTGACAGTGGGGGCGCTACTTCCAATGGGAGGCGTAAAAGTTTGGTAACCCTTGACTGCATTAAATTGTGGGTACTGCCAGAATCAATTAGGACTGACAGAGGTTGTCCTAAGATGCTCCCAGTAAAGCGCAAGCAACGTTGGTCACTGTGGCTATATAAAGTGTGGAAAGAAACTTGGAAATCATGGGCTTCTTCGTGGAAGAACTCTTGTGGCTCAGGGGGTGGGGGAATAGTTATCAGTGGAATGGTAGGTTCCACGTGATGGCTAAGTTGTTCTGAGAGGTTCTCCTCTTCCACTTGAAGGAGTAGGAAGGGTGTAGTTCGACATTTGTGACCGGGTTTGTATTGTTCGTCACAATTGAAACATAGGCCCTTGGCCCGTCTGACTTGCATCTCAGTGGGGGTGAGGCGTTTGACTGGATATGTGGAGGACGTGGGTAATGCAGGTTGGTTCGGGGTAGGTAGAAGGGGTGGTTTGGCAGGTGGGCGTTGGAGCTGTATGGGTGGAAGGGGTGGAAATGACGCAGAGGCTTGGGAATAAGGAGCTCTAACGCTGGGTGTTCTTCTGTGGTTAAGTTTAGCTTCTATTAGTTTAGCAAAGGCTAGAGCTTGTGTTAGGGATTGGGGATTGAAGGTGAAAATCTCTCTCTAAATATCTTCACGGAGGCCTGAGATGAAGCAGTTCCGAAGATGTTTATTGGAAAGACCCACTACCCTGTTTGAGAGGTTTTCGAAATCAACTTGGTAGTTTGACACAGTGGAGGATTGTTTGAGTTTGAAGAGGGAACATTGGGAGTTAACAAACGAAGAGGGACCAAATCTGATTTCTAGATCTCGGCTAAAGGCATCCCAAGTGGACAATTGCTGATTTCGGTGCATCCATTGGTACCAAGAAAGGGCTTGGCCTGTCATGAAAAAAGTGGCAATAAAGAGAAGCTGGTGGTGTGGAACAGAGTAAAAGGAAAAATACTGCTCCGCCTGGAATAGCCAAGCATGTGGCTTTGAGCCATCGAATAAGGTAAGAAAAATTTTTGGGGTTTTGATATGCAAGGCTGAGGAGGGTTGTGGGAATGTATTAGCTTGAGGAGAGGTAGGGGTAGAGGCGAAGAAGGGGGTGGACGGGTTCAAAGAAGTGTCTGTTTATGACTGTAAGGCTGACTGGCTAGCTTCAAGTCGTGCTACTTTAGCATTGAGTTCAGCAAAAGCTTCAAAATAGGTATCCATGGAAGCTGTGAGTTCTTGAATGGTGGAAGTGAGGGCACCAATAGTTGTTTCTGCATCAAACTTAGGAGGCATTGCTAATGGTCAATCAACTCTCAATGAAAGCACCAATGATAGTAAGCACTATCAGGGATAAGGAACTTCCAAAAAAAACCAGAGGAGGGGAGAGAGAAGAAGAAGAGAGACAAATTCAAGGAAAATATTCTTTTCTATATCCCATTCATCGTACTGACATTACATTATATATTTAGCATCATCCTTAGATCATGTGAGTAAATGATGAGCTGTCCATAACAAACTGGCTAAATAACAAACTTGTCAGGAAAAGAGGTAACGGTTAAAAAGGAGAGAAACCCGCAAGCCATGTTGGAGGTTTAGCGGTGCGTTTGGGTCGGGCATACCCTATGCCATTAGTAGTCCCAGCATTGTGACCCTTCTCTGTAACAGTTTCCTTCCCATAAGAACAACTTGCACATAAAAGTGAATCTGTTCAAGATAGTGATAGATATTGGAATGCTTGGAATCATAATGATCGTACTCCTTGTATTATCGCCCTAATCAGCTCAAGGCATCCAGTATAAGAAAGCATTTTAGTATTCCAATTATTAATATAAACCTCAATAGCCTCGATTAGAGAGGAGAATTGGGCCACTAAAACTTTCAACGGAGTCAATGAAATGCCCAAATAACGAACTGGAAATGCTCCTAATGAAAAATCAACCAATTTCATGATATCCTCCCGATTTCTACCATATACTCCTGAAAGATACATATTAGATTTGGACGGACTAACCTATAATCCTGACACCCTTTCAAAACTTTAAGAACATCCATAACAATTTTAATAGACATAAAATCCCCTCTCAAAAACAGCATAAGATCGTCAACAAACATCTTGTTTCCTTATAATCTTAACCAAATTCTTGAACAAACAGAGCAAGCAGGCATTTTGCTTCAAACTGAAGAAAGACCCTAAAGTGGCATTTGGTATATCCTGATTACTCTACAAATGAGGAAAAATTTGTGCTCTTTATAGTGAACGAAGTTCGAACTTTGACAACGAAAATGGACTTCCTCACTGTTGAGTTTCTGGATTTGCAAGAATTGGACTGCTACCATAGTGGTCTCTGCACGATCACTCTCAAACAGGCCCATCGAAACTTCATCGTTAAATTTACCTGTCATCAACCTTAATCATCTACTCAGTCGTTGCTTTACCACCCTTTGTTCGCTCGATTGTCAGCCATTTCTTGTTTCCTCCACCACCACCACCACCTTTACAATTATTTCCTTTCTTACGCTTCTCAATGTCCACAAACCTAAAACCTTTAAACTCCCGAAAGCCTCATTACTGATCCTAGTGTTAATGTAAACTCGAAGCCAGCTTGGCTTCGTAAGAAAGGACCAGCGCTATTTGGCCCTTATGATCCTATGCAGAATGGAAATTCAGCACCACTATTTTGACCATTGTCACCTCCACAAGTGATCTGTTTATCAGGGCCATCCGCGGTGGATATTGTTTCTCGTCTGTTTAGACCAATGAGGAAGCATAAGAACAAAAAAGAGAAGGGTAAAGTGGTGTATAAATGGATGCGCACGTCATGTTGCTGAAATATTGCGTTGCGTTGGATAATCAAGGGAATGTGGTTTATGGCTTATGGGGTATAGTTATTTCATTGTCCTCTTAAGAAATATGGCGGCTTCCCAAGTCAGTGTTTTGACTGCTGAATTCGCCTGGCATATAGTTATGAAGTTAAATATTTTTCCTTGCCTAGTCGTACTAAAATCCGATGCATGATCTAAATTTAAGTGGATTTTGTTTAGTTCATTCTTGCATCGGAGAAAAGATTAACACTGTGCCTCACAAGATCCTCAATTCATGGCATTCTTGATGAAATCTCGCAGATGGCTATACTTGGCGGTCCGAACATAGGGAAGTCGAGTCTTCTTAATGCATGGAGCAGTGTTATGTCGCTACAGCCTGTCTACTTTTTGGGGTTGCATTGGTGTGTATGTCCTAAAATTTCAATTATCTATTCATCAATATCCTTTTGTAAGTAATTTATTTGACTGAAAAATGGCCTGTTTTTATTTAGAAAGGAAGCGGTCACTACATGTTACATATTATTACAAAAACAATCAGTAACAAGCAGGTGGTCTGATCAGCCATTGGTCACCACCAGTTTTGGCCAATCTTAGCTCACAATGATAGCAACCAACCTATTCCCCTACTTCAGCCGTAAGAAAGATTTACACTTCATGGAGATGACCTGTCTCTGGAACTCTCCTCGCACAATTCACACAGGTTCAAGTTGGCTGCACCAAAGACAGGCAACTCCCCCCTGTATCACCAACTTGGTGAAAGGTGTATGTTTCATGATGCATCAGCGGATATGCCTGTATACGAATAATTGTGCCTACAGGGGAATATATTTGCTGTTACCGGCGAGCCCGTATACAGAGAATCAACTTAGCACCTTACGAAGTTCATTGACAAGTTGCAGACGGTTTGATGGCTCAACCTGCACCGAATTGTGAACTGTTGTTATATATGATTCAGATAATGACAGACAAGTATCACCTTAAAGGCAAAGCAAAGATCATGACCATTTACCTTGCTTAAAAGGGCAGCAAGACCTTGAGGTAGAGCCTTCAAGTCTGAAGCAGATTCACCAATACTTCTGAGTTGAAGCAATACCTTCTGGACCCGCAATTCCTGTAGCTTTTCTTCATAATTTCCCGAATCTTCTTTCCATGCAAAGAAAGCCTCGTCATCCATCCAAGCTACTTCTCTGCTACTGGCAACACTGGAGCTCAAGAACCATGTTCTCATCAACTCTAGTGCAGATTTGTGCGACAGTTGGTCACCAGATGCATCTTTGATGGTCTTGACCATTGAAAACTCGGCAACTCTCCTGCGCAGCCTTCTGTAGAAATATGAACGGGATCTACCCCAGTCCACCACTTCTTTAATCACTCCTTTAGCAGCCATCCTTAGCGAGGAATCATGAAGCTCGGCGAATTTGGTAGCTATTTGAGTATAGACTGGAAGGAGCTGTTTTTCACGAGCCTTTATCTGCTGTTGTAATGATTCATGTGCACCATAATTGCCACTATTCCTGGCTTCCTGAAGCTCTGCCCTCAGATTGATAAGCTGTTGATCAAGCCTACCCATACAATCCAGCAGTTCTTTTGTCCTAAATTTGATCTCAATCATTCCTTCTGGCTCAAGAACATTGCCTTTAGCTGTTCTGTCAGCATACATTTCAATATGATCTGAATTGATCTGACTATCCACCACAACCCATGCTCCACCTCGAAGCTCACCCATCATGGGTATGTATACAAAAACAGGTTGTTTGTATGTTCTAAGGTTCTCAACTATGGTTGAACCTGCCTGCAGGATACCTTCAAAAAGGTCTCTCTGTCCACCAGAAAAGCCTCTCCAATTGGCAAGAATGAAAAGTGGAAGCTCTTCCTTATTAAAATCCAATATAGCTTGTGCTGTTTTTGTTGCCGAATCTGGAAACCATACTTGCCCAGCCTGAGGGACAACCCTCTCATGAGAATCGAGCTGTCCTGGGTCAGCAGGGATAACTTGCATAACAGTCTGTGTCTCAACAGCTACTATTCCTACAGGAATTCCTCCCAACTTTGCCCTTCCTGTAACAACTGTCCTTGCCCAGCCTTCCAGTGTCTCGACAAAACTATCCTTGTCAAAAATACCACCGAGCCATTTCCCATTACCATTGAGAATGCCAGAAATAGCAGCACGTGGATCACACGAGTTTTCTGGGAAGTATTCCACGGGCCTTTCTGGGGGATCCAAGGAACTAACAATGGGAAGTGCACCGCCTATGTGGGGAGGTATACAGCTTAACCACTTCAAAATGGCAGATACACCTTCAAGGTCATCTGATACCGTCAGATGAACAACTCCATTAGTTGCCATAATTTTAGGTCCACCAAGTTGCATGTGAGAGCTATAAACCTCACGACCAAGAAGTTTATTTAATGCAGAGAAACCCGTCAAAATAATGGGCTGATCAAGCCTCTGTATGCATCTCATGCCAAGCCTAGCAAGATAAGCACCAATTCCCACAGTTCTGCCAGTCACATATGTTAAGGTAAAGGTTTCCTGATATGCTCTAGAATAGGCACTAGCAATTGCTCCACTTCCAGATAAGTTCTCGACCCCCAAACCATCCTCCTTCCCAACAATGGCATCTATCACCCATCTAGTTTCTCCATCTGCCAATTTCAGCTCATGTGCTATTACAGAAGATCCAATTCGTGCATAATCCTCCTGATTTAGGTATACATACTGGAAACCACGCTCAGGGCATAATTCATCTGACCAACCAATCTTAAAGCAGGACTTAACTTCCTCTGCCACCCCAATACGAGCACCAGAATTGGCTGCCAAATAAATGAGAGGCAGTTTCTTAGTGCAAGCAAGATCAGTCACTGCAAGGAAGAATGCATCCTCCCTCGGACCAAAAGATCCAGCTTTGAAGGTAACATCATTGGCTACTATCAAAATTTTCCTCCCTGATGGGAACTCTGGCGTTGATAATTCCATGGTCCAGGCTACCATGCCAACATCATTGAGCCCCACTGGACGATCAATGGGAACAACAGGAGTACCCCAGCTACCTTTTCTCTCAGCAAATACCAGCTCTGCAACTTTGAGAAGTTTACCGTTGGGTTTCCCAGTTCCTGGAAGATGAGCAGCCCATATTTGCTCCAAGGCTGCCTCAAATGCCTGAAAGAAAATTTGAGCAGTGTAAACAGCGCTTTTATTACCCTTAAGCAGAAAATATCGGACATACCAATGGAAAATCATAGCAGTAGGTCGTGCTGCTTCTCCTTGCCAACAGACGTTTCCGATCGAGAGCTGTCAAAGACTGGTAATGTGCATTAATTGCTACACCATACAGAGGACCATGCTCGGAGATAGAATGATATACCACACTGTGTTTGCTGGTATTGTCGAATTCCCGATATATCTGAATGGAACATTAGTCAGTAATACATTAGTGATACCTTAGTGTCCATAGGAAAACTAAAATTTTAAACCAGATCGAAAACCAAAAACCAATAGATTCTTGTAGTGAGGAAGTTAGTATGATGGTAGCTTCATTAGTCACCTACATATGTAAGACGCATGATGATAATGACTTGCAAGAGCATGAACTAATGTTTGCATTAATATACATTTTGAAACTAAACAAGCTGATTCAAAGTGTCTATAGGCCAATTACTATCCCCCACTGAACATCTGACTCCAATTTCTATGGAGTTGACTTATTGAGGAGAGTTTTTCCACCATGGGGAACGACACCATTTCTAGCAAGTTCCATTCGAAGAGTAGTTAGCATTGGAGGAGTCTACACACAATTGGTGCATATATACCTCCATTCCTCTTCCAGTCTAATTTTTATGGAGTGAACAGAATGGCGAGAGTTTATCCATTCCTCTTCAAGTCACAACTCATTTAAAAGATCTGTCAGTAGTTGCCAAGCCTAATCAAAAGCTTTTCCTGAAAGAATTTATGTGATGGGATAACTTACATGTACCACACAGGTGTGACCAGTAACATTTGTGACAATAACCCTCCAAGCACCATTTGCTTGTCCAGATGATGCCATCCAGAGCCTAACTTCCCATTCACAAACACCTAACCTGTGCATTCTGACACCAACTGATGCATGAATTTCCCTAGCCTGTTCTTCCAAAATTGCGTGAACAGCAGCTTCTTCTTGGTCAGCATCTATGTCAACTCTCCTGAAAGACAGTACCACAAATATAAGGAACTTTGTGTATCCAACAACAATAAACACCAAAGAATATAATAAAAATTGCAGAAGCAAATACTTGGTGTAAGGCACAAGATCATCTATTCTCTGCTCGTGCAAGATACAGAGATACATATGAGCATGATCTGATTTGACAGTAGCATTATGCGAATTAAGCTCCAATTCCTCCATTGCAGCAACTAATGACCTCAAAATGCTTCTTGAAGTAAAGGATGTAGCTGATTGCAGACGGGTTGCTTCCATACCCAGCCCTTGATATGCAGCAAATCCTTCATTAGTTGACTGCCTGACAAGCGTTCTAAGGAACATCCTCTGGATTGGCACTGGCTTATCTACTACAGTATACAAATGCCATTGTCGATCTCGGGATGGAGTATATTGTATGTTTTCATATCCTTTAAGCTTGTCCTGCATCAAAACAATATATATCATACTTTGCATCAAAATCTAGAATGATCTTGTCTTGTTCTCCTCCATTTTTGTTCAACTTCTTTTATTTTTCCAAATAAGCATACAACAGCCATCAATAAGCATACCAGTTCAAGGTAGATGGACAGCGGTGGCTCCAAATGTCGCAGCAGAGGCTCTTCTTCATAATAGAGCTTTTCTGCTGTCCAGGGAAAGGAGTGTCTCATAGGAGCTCGCCCTTCATCCCTCTGTATGATACAGCTAATAACCCCCACACCTGCAGTCCGTAAACTGGAGCCCACTTCTTGCTCTTTAAGTATTTCGGCTAATCTCTCAATTCTTTCCTGGGCCTGATCCTCATCACCGCTGCAAGTAGTCAAAGTACAGCATTGCTAAGAATGGAATGGACCCAGTGAAGGTTGCATTCAATAGCCTGATATTTTTCTCAGTATACCTTAAAAAATTTTCACTTCCCCTTAAGTTTCTAAAAAGAGACTTGGAAACCTAATAATTTGAATCTTTAAACAGGGACCTGCTACTGAGCTACACCATATGCAGATAGCATTTAAATTAAATGCACTATCTAGAGATTGTTTTTAATGCTATTGATATTCAAATTCATGAAAGGGCATCCAAGTCAGTAATAGACACCCCACATACCTATCCTGAAGTAAACTCATCTGATTGTTGATGCCCACCAGTGCAATATGCATCATATTACCAAAAATAACTGATTCTGCAGATCCACTTGGAACTGCTCCTTGAAGGTTATGAGTTGTTTCCCTTATAGCGGCATTAACAATTGTGGGTAAAAATTGGAGAGACTTGATGATAACCATGGCTCCCCATTTCCTCTGACAATGTTTCTCAACATGTGGTTTATCTGACAATACATCTTCAGAGCCACCCTTTCTCTCAAGATGCTCTTCCAAGAACTCCCATGATGCAATAAGACCAGATCTGTGCCACTGCATTCTGACACTTCCTTTCACAAGATAGGGCTGGCAGGTATGTACAAACAGTCAATTTAAGAAAATACTATTTATTTGGAAGAACAAGCAGAAGGTTAAAAAAAATTTAGAAAGTACCTGGTATAGCCTACGAACATAAGTTTCGACAACCCGTCTTTGAAGGGTGTGATCACTATGATCAAATAGACTCACAAGAGCATCCTCAACTGCCAATGGAGCATTGACAAGATCCTCCATCCGTTCATTAATGGCACTTTTTCTCTTGGGAGTATCCATGTGTTCACCATCCTCAGTGAACATCTCTAATTCAGAAAGAGTCCTAGCAATGGTGGAACGAAGTTCACTCAGCTTGGTTTGTTCAAGCAGTTGACTTGCCTTTAGTGCCAACTGCAGACACCAAAAATTTACTGTTTAAGGAGCAAGAAATAACCATGAAAACAATATCACAAACAACCAATCCTCAATGTACAAACATCTAAAATCCTTGACTCATTTTCAAAACTTGAGTAAAGTAGAGCAGCACGGATTAAATGCTCATAATTTGACAATTAGACAAAGTGCAACAGCTGACCTCAGAATAACTTGTATGGTTAAGTTGAGAGAACCGGATTAGTTTATCCCTATATGCAGCTGGGTTTGGATAAACCAGCTGTTCCATAAGCCGCAATATCAATTTATTTTTACTCCTAACACCCTGCAAACCACAAGATAGATGCTGTTAGTACTACCACAGAGATGAAGTGGCCAAGGCCAGCATGTCATAGATATGATACCTGATGAGAAAGTACAATGTCCACAACTTTCAATAGATCTTTCTTATACTGAAGTCGAAGACGCTCAATCACATCAGCCTGAAGAAAAAAGAACAGAAGTATTATAAAAGTCGGAAACATAATACTAAATAGACTTATGGATGACATGGTCCACAAGTAACACTTGGTAGAACTACCCAAAGAAAACTAGGAAACTAAGCTTGGAGTATGTTGGCAACAAGACTTGTACTCTATGAAATTTGACGACGGTCTTAATGGCAATTACATACTACCAAAAGCACAAGATATGTACATCAAATTTTTGTGGTTAATAATGATCGTAGATTCATGTCAAAAGATAATGGAGACAAGGAGCAAAAAATCATTATTACCAGATAAACGTGAATATTAGAAGGAAGATCAACACTTGAGATAAAAAATCAGATTCATCCCAGAGAAAATAGATCAGGAACTAACTAAAAAGATTAATAAATCACGGAAGGATGTTACTTAAATCTTGCATTAAATGTTAAGTTCAAATTAGAGTTATGATGTTTTTACAGAATGTTGAGAGATTAGGTGAACCATCTGGACATAGTCAGGTCAAGTTAGTAGCAGTAAGACACCACTAATCCAATAATGAATTGTATTTTACTGGATTGCTTACCTGTATATTGTCACTAAATAATTCTTCAACTGAGAGATATTCTTCAAAAAGTGACTGAACAATAACACGGGCATGACTCTCTCTTCCACCCTCATAAGACTTCACAAGACTCATCAATGGCTCAACAAGCCTTTCCTGTGCTCCTTTCTCTTTCTCAGGACAGGAGGATAAATGGGCCTATAGCAAGAAGCATGACACAATAAGTTTACTAATTCCCAAGTGAAGTGAGAAAGAGTTCAAATAAAGAAAGTGAAATAACGAATTTACTTCAAGAACACCCCTCAACAATTTGGCAGGAAAGTCAATATTCTGGACGCTTGAAATTCCCTCAAACTCCCTGAATGTTGATTCCAACTGAAAGGTTGTGGCAAGGCACAATTAGGTCACATTTCTTAAATTCACTAGATGAGTATGCAAGAAAAAGGACAAACAAGAGAGGGAGAGAGAGAGGGAGATAAAAAGAAAAAATTACTGAATTTCGAAGATCTTTGGGAAGTCGGGTTGCTAGAACAGCCAAGCACTCTTGCCACTGAAGGAAAGGGAGTTCAGGACTATCAAGACAACTAAGCAAGTTTTGCACTACCTGTCAAATTCAGTATAACATATTCATAAGACTATCAAAATAGACCTTTAAAATAACGACGCTGAATATTGCAATAAGGCGAGAAGAAATTTACTTCTTCAATATTATGATCATAACCAGCAAGGATCATGCGGGCTGCATTCAGACTTGCGGCACATCTCTGGTGGACTTTACCAGAAATAGCAGTAGGAGGCCCCAGGATAGGGAAGCTCCCATGAAATGATTCTGCTTTCCTCACAGCTGAAGGATCATCAAGATCAAGCCTTGCAATAAGCTCACCAGCCTACCAAAAAAAACCTTTTTAACATCATACCAAAATTGAGTAATGTTTCTGCATGCAACATGATTTACCTGCATTGCTTGGCCTTCAGACATTTTAAAATGAATAACTCCAGAAGCAGGTGATAGAAGGGGCATACACATCTTCATGACTTCAACCTCTGCATAAGGAGTGTCGGCATCAATATGACCGCCATCTGAAACCAAATACCTCAGTAACTTGCATGGTGTTTCTGCAACTAATTTTGATGGATCATGATCATTCTGTAACAAGCAGGTTCTCCCATCAATAAGAAGACGAGTTCCTGCTGCTTCTTCCTCAGCATAAATCACATGACTGTTGCCATCCAACTGTGCCAACACAGAAGAACCCATGCTATTAGAAGTCTCACAGGAGGGGGAGAGAGAGGGTGGGTTTCACATAGATGATACTATAATCCATGAAGCAATGTTTAAAATTTTGATGGAAAAAATGTACACGTGCCTGCATCAATAGCCCTCCATCACGTAAAGTATGTATCTCTGCTTCAATCTCTGATTCATTCATCGTCAATCTATAGCTTCCTGGTCCCCCTCTAACCATGTCAATCTGTATACAATCAAAAATATTGGTGACAAAATTCTTTCCTGAACATGTGAGAGGAGAAAAAGAGAATTTGTATTGGAGTAGCCAATGAAATGACATGAGCTTGGAAAAGAACATACCGTGTATTTGCTTCCTTCTATGTTCAGTGAAACTTGAGAGTGAACAAGGGATATGTGCTGGAGAAAGGAATGACATGGTCAGCACTTCAAAGATCAAGTCAATATCTAACATGATGGAAAATGATATTCTTTGGCCCTGTACCTTGGGAGGGATCTGTCCCTTTTCAAGATAACCAACATAATCAGACACCATAGCCGCGCTGCTAGCAGATGCTTTCTGTAGCAAACACAAGAAAAATAAATCAATGGTTTTTCCAACATGTGCAAATGTAAGCACAGGTTTCCATTTCTACTTCAGCAGCCAAAAATGCAAGGATTTTACGCAGCTTCTTACATATAAAGCCCCTCCAACAACTGAGAGATACCAAGGAGGCCTCTCTGCTCTGACCCGCATCGCAATTCTACTGTCTAACCAACCTGTGTGGATTTTGTTCTCTCTGTAGTCTGAGGCCTGGATAGCATTGCTATTGATTAGTTGAAATTTTCTGGATGGCTTTTTATTTTCTTCCTCAAGTTAAAAATGAATATAAATGCTCAAAGATGAACACGAGAAAAATTACATGTAAAAGATCAATTGTGTAATCAACATTGGTACGGATTTCTCCTCGAATTTGAATTTCTTTCAGCCCAAGGACCATATTTGCAATAGCCAAAGCTCTGGACTCGCCAAAAGCAAAAACATGTCCTGAGGAATGATTTGGAGAATTTCAGTGACTTTCTTCAAATATCATGATTGATGGGAAATGATCAGCCTTAAGATTGATCAAGACTTAAAATTGTGAGACGAGTTAATTTAATATGCAACTCACAGGATAATTTGCCTAACAACTGTTAGAATTTGGAAATGAAACCTCCCATAAGAAACACAATCATCCATCCACTGGCTACATATTCATAAGTATGGAAATCTTAAAATAATGTTGTTAACCACTGGGTTCTAAAGAGAGGTAAAACTAATCCAAAGTAAACAGAATATGTATATTGCTCCATATTCTTTCAACTACAAAATCCTTACATGAGATCTGGTCAATAAGGAACAATAGGGATATTCTTCTTACTGAATATTGAAAATTCTTCAGATTAGAAACGAAAAAAATTATAGTATCTAGAAGAATTTCATAAACAGAACTGAACTTGTAAGGTGGAATAAAATCTATATTGATAGCACAAGCTTACCAAATTGAGAGTCTGAAAATTCATGAATGCCTCCTCCAGACTACATATCAAGACAAATAACTAAGTTTAGAAAACCCAAGATCGTGTCAGCTGAAAAATATCACAAACAAGTAAATTTAACATATGAAAGGAAAATACCTTAACGGAGAAGTAAGCCCATACGTTTGGCTTGCTTTTAAAACTAAGCTCCTGTCCATGATTACTTAACTCAGTCAGCTTCATTATAAAAACTACGAACTTCAAATAATATCAAGCAAAACTCAAGTGGGCACCTGTACTTTCCCACTGGTAGGCTTAAAACCATCATCTGGATCCTCACTTGTCACACGAACAGCGACACAATGACCTTTTGGTCTTGTCGACTCTGCCTTGTCAAAATCAAAAACTGTGGCAACAGTTGAAGTTTTTCTCCAGGCATCATAACCTCCACCATGTTCAATTCCATAGAAACGCCTTATCTCTAAGGAAGGAATAGCAACAATAAAGATTGTCAGAAATATAAATATTCAGTAAAGAAAACAAGTTTTTCCAATTTTAAAACCTTTTTTATTGCATACCAGGAATTTGCCACAGAGGTATTCCCATCCCAACCGCAACCTGAGCTGCTGGCAAATTTATTTCAGCAATCCACTCAGTGACGGGGTGTTCCACCTACATTTAGCTTATTGGGAGGTGATTAGAAAAAGGAAAAAGAAAAGCAGGAATATGCTTCGAGAATGGAATGAATCATCTGAAACTTCACATCAAAACTTTGCATACTATAACAAAGTTGAGGAGTGGAACTGTTCTTCAATGATATCAATGCCTTATAGCATGCATTTCTATATCATCAAGACAAGCTTTCATTTAAAAAATTAGTAAATTTCTTCAAATGATATTTTGTTTCCAAATGAACTTGTCAGAGTTAAGAAAACATAATAGTTTCCCAAAGACAGCCAATATAACGTGCCATTGTCAACCTCAACCTAGTCATCCATTTTACTGCCTAGCTAAAATGAAAAATTAAACTGGAAGGAAAATGATAACTTAACTAGGAATCAGAAAGAAAAGGTTGAAATTTTTTACATACCTGCAACCGAGGATTGAGTTCTAAGAAGTAGTATTCACCGGTTTCCATACTGAATAAATATTCTACGGTAGCTGCTCCAACATAATTTACACACTTTGCCAACCTTCGAGCTGCTTGCTCCAGCTTTTTCACTGTCTCCAGTGGTGCAATAGTAATTGGGCCCTCCTCAATTATCTATTTACATCAATAACAAGGTCAAACCTTATAGAAGACATATCAGAGCTGATTATGAACACTATTAATTTGAAGGCAAAATATGATCCTTCAACGTTGGCATACACGTGAGACAAATAGGCAAAATTGTCCCAAAACTTGCACTAAAAACGAGTTTACCTTTTGGTGCCTCCTCTGAACACTACAATCGCGGCTATGCAAAGCTGCTACATTTCCATACTGATCACACAGTAACTGGACTTCTAAATGTCGACTCTGATGGTGAAATGGGAAAATGTCACCAATAAGATTCATACTTCTTAATCATGAGAAAAGTACATCATTAAAGTTAACAGACAGTAAAAGACTAACCTGGGAGGCAACCTTCATTATGAATATTGGTGAACCTGGAACTTCACCTTGCACTTGCTTGAACAATGCCCTAATTTCATCATCATTATGAACCTAGAGAATTCAAAAGAAGATGCAAAATTGGTCCATCTTTACAATTTAGAAACAAAGACCTAGGTTGAACAATACAATAAGGGCGCTCTTCGAAAATCAGATGAAAAATATGAAAAGTTCCCAGGAAAGTTAGGAAGGTTATTTAGGAAGTTATTCAATAGTTCATAAATTGCAATATGAGGCAAACCTTTCTTATGCCTTTGCCGCCGCCGCCCCAAGATGCCTTGATCATTGCAGGATAACCAACAACTTGACAACTTGCTATGGCTTCCTCCGTAGTGTATACACAAGCTTCCCTATATACCTCATCTGGGATTGCCACTAAGCAACTTTCAGGAGGAATTTTCACCTAGGATGAGCAAGTCAGTACATGGTTAGATGAGAAATGACCTGAAAATTAAGAATAACATCACAGCATCTGGTACAAGTTTATTACATGAGAACCACTCCATGGAAGTGTAGGAACATCAGCTGCTTGAGCAATTAAAGACGAGCCAATTTTATCTCCCAATGCTGCCATAGATGTTGCAGGAGGCCCTAGAAATACAATTCCCTTTGCATTCAATGCATCTGGCAGTTCAGGGTTCTCTGATGCATGACCCCAACCAGGCCAAACCGCATCAACATGTGTTATCTCTGCCATCTGCAAACATATTATCATGAATTTTTATACACTATACAAGTACAGAACTTGTTTGTCGAAATGGGGTCATATTATCTTTCAGACTGGAATCAAGTACATTGACCATTCTTTTTTGGTAGCATGTATAACTAATGAAGACACAGAGGAAAGAGTGAATCAGTTAGTGGGCACTTGATCTTCTAAATGTTCTGAGATAAATAAGCAGAGTGGACTCTCAAATTTTATAGAAAATTCAGCTCGTTAATGACAAATAGTTTATTATCTGAAGCTTCAGAATAGGAATGCCATTGAAATTCAAACTACAACGAGAGTAGATATGACGTGCCTAAATTATATCTGCAGAAAGTGCGACATTGAGTATATCCTTCTTTTGTACATTGCTTCCTATATTTGAACTAATAAGCTAAGAAAGAATTTGAATGATCAAAAAGTTAAAAATTAATATGCATACCTCCACAATGAGTTGTACATTGGCATAATTATTGTTATTAGTCCCACCAGGAACTTCCACAAACTGATCGGCAATTCTGATATGCTCTGCATTGATCCTCATGTCTTCTGGCGTAGCCATGGCAACCAACAAGATTGCCTTCTCTGTTCCAAATGTTTCATAAGCCCATGTTCTAATACTACGTATAAACTTGACAGCGGCCATCCCATTGTTTGCAATTAATATACTATGGATTGGCTTCTTCCCTCCGAGAGCATGGCAGAATTCATCCACTTCAGATATAACAGCTGGGCTCCTCAGTGGAAGTACCCCATTCATATACCCATTTCCACGACCAGTAGCCACAGATAACGACGGTCTCCTTTGTGCTTCTGACATACTGCACAGTACACAAAAATTTAAGGTTCCTTGAGTTGGGCTAATGTTCCCTTTTTTTTAAAAAACCCCAAAGACCAACAGAAACGAAGAATATCTATTTAAAGTGATAATATATAATATCAGATGAAAAGCAAAGAAGGAAAAAGGTAAGACAAGCTCCAATTACGTTGAGACTCCGACTAGTTTCTCAAAATAGAGCTTCGTGAGCAATTATCAAGCCATTATCATGAAGCTATTGCTCTGACTTTATAGTTGCTTCACAAAAACTTCTAGGAGAACTAAGACCAAGTATATTCTGATACCAGTTGGAAGCAACCGATCGCATACAAGTAATAATCTCGGGTGTAGTATCATCAGGACCTAATCAAGCAAATAAAAACGTGTACGAAAAGTTTAACTATACCACTATAGGGAGTAAAAATTACAACTTTGATTTCTATTAAACTAAACATTAATCAAAAGGCCGACAAGCAAGACAACAGCACCCTACCGCCCTCCCAGAGTTCCAATTTACCAGAGGCTTCAAACAGCAGGGTCGTTAGTGATACAGGAGCAACACCCAATTCAAAACAGAATCTCAAACTGACATACGAACCTGAAAAATTCAATCTTGTTATCAAAGTTGGACTCCCAACTGTGATTAAGCGTAACAAAGCATCAATCTTGAGAATCTAAAGGCGCCGGCCCGTCGCAAAGTAAGAAAAGGAGAGAGGGAGAGGGAAAATGGGCATGCGTTCCTGTGTTTTCTATGTAGTGTGAGGGATGCAAGAAATTTCCTGCTATGTAATGTCCATTCACAGCCTTGAAGCCATTGTTGTATCTTCTTGGTATGGTTTCGTGTGTGTGTTTTAAGTGAACCAGTTTTTTAAGTGAAATTTTGCAGGTAGTTAGGTACGAGTTAGAGAGATGGGTCTTCAAGTTTTAACGGCTTTTAATGACCCTGCACGTGGTACCTGCCCCTGCCACACCACCATCTCATTTTGTAGTTCTTCTCTTCAAAGTTCAAACGGAGTAGTTCCCATCTACCCCCATCTCACTAGTTAAGTCTGTTCAGCAAACAAACAAGAACAACCAAAAGCATTATACAAGCTAAAAAGGTCCCTTCCCGTCTTTTTTACTTTTTTACCTTCCGGACGTTTTTCC
This sequence comes from Erythroxylum longipes, assembly GCA_027563885.1. Lineage (NCBI taxonomy): Eukaryota > Viridiplantae > Streptophyta > Magnoliopsida > Malpighiales > Erythroxylaceae > Erythroxylum > Erythroxylum longipes. The sequence goes on along the minus strand of JAOQMS010000002.1, from coordinate 5,395,927 downwards.
CATTTCCCAAATTTCAGCTAAATAGATAAAGAATAATAAGAACAACTTACAATATTTTATTGCCCTTCAGTTTCTGTGGTCAAAGTTTCGATCTTTTGCCTTTCTTTATTTAATGGAAATTTAGGTTTGTTACATGGTTTTCTTACAATCCCATCCCACGTCAACCAACAAACAAATGCTTTTGTATCGTCAAACGTTGGTTTTTATAGGGTGGTCTTGACTGTGAGTTGGGTGGTGTTGTCGACCAACCCTTCTTTTTCTTTTCATACGGTAAGAGGTATAGGATTAGAGAACACATCTACCTTCTATAGTATAAACACATATGAAATAAGAGAATAAGATAGAAAAGGAAAAAGAACCTATGATGCGGTGATTTTGATTACAGGTGAAGAAGGGTTTGATTGGTAATATTGACATGAAATATTGGTGGGTATATTAATTTGCCATAAGGAAGTTCGGTTATGGTTGGAGGTTAGGTCTATCCTTAGCCTTCCTTACTGATTTTGATAATAGCATTTATGTCTATCTATTCTATGTTCATTGGGTTATTCTGGGAAAGAAATCCCTTCCATGGAATTTGAAATGTTATGTTGACTTTGATTGTGAATTTCGTATTCATTGTTAAAAATAAGTATTTAAAAAATACATAATAATTTTAAATGAAACAGAGTTGTTTGCATTCATTAGTTAAATCCAACATAATGGATTAGTCCATAAAGTCTTAAAATTTTGATCTTTTTAAACACAAAATTGAATAACTAATCAAAGGATACATCATTCTAAGGTTTACTTTATGTAATGAGGGGAGCATCCAGCATCCTATCCTACTCCTTAGAAAATGAAAATCAAACCACCAGTTCTCAATCATGCGTCTGTTTTGGGGAATTGGAAGACTAGATCACAAGGTTTCTTGAGGTTGCAAAGTTTCTATTTTTTAAGTAGACTTACTTTCACTTGTGTTGTTTGATGTTGGCTCACCAACCATATAATGATAGTGGGAATTTATTGGTAACTATATAGTGTTGACAATTTGCGTTAGTCATAGTTAATTAGCTGATAGTCCTTTTAACTCTGAATTTATCTTGAGTTTAATTTGTGATTTAATAAACATCGTTTATTTTGTAATTAGTAGGTCTACGATAACTTTGAATCAGCTATTTTATGAAACTGAAAAGAAGGAAGGATCAAATTTTCTGTTTTAATTATAATATTTTTATCATATTTTATTAAATATCATTTACACATTTATGTTTATATATAAGTAAAATTTAATAAAACAAAATTAGTAACAAATAAATGAAACGGAGAATTTGAGTAAAAGAAAGAAGCTGCAGGCGGCGAGGCCATAATTGACTGCGATATTTTCATGTCGTGCCAATTTGGTCCCATAAGTTTTTGATATGCGGGCCATTGGCCGTCTTGTTTTGTGTCATGCACTGTACTGACATCGCTCCTTGCCGAAGGCATAAAAGCTAAAACTAAAGACAACAAAGAACAATCAATAAGCTTGGAAAGTATAATTTTCTCATCCACTGGTTCTTCGTCGATTTGATATAAACAAAAAAATCTTTCAGTCAAAAGACGCAGAGCATCGCGTTAAACTTGTGTTTTGTAAGCGAAAACATTAAGTGCCTGTTTCGTTAAACTTATATCAGTAAAATTTTTGCTAATAAAACTTTTATTAGTAGAGCTTTTTTGGGAAGAACTTTTTTAAAAAGTTAGTTGACTATTTAGCTGTCAATTAAAAAAATAGCTTTTTAAAAGAGCCTCATACAATAGACTGTTTAGCAACATAAAAATAAAAAGTACTTTCATTAATTTTAACTATATTTTATTTTATAATAAAATTATTTAAAATATAAATATTATTTAAAATATAGTAAACAATATATAAAACAAAATATATTAATTATTATATAATTTTAAACCATATGAAACATAAATGAAAATATATCTAACCAAATTTTTT
>JAOQMS010000002.1:5348258-5393858 GCA_027563885.1 Erythroxylum longipes | reverse complement strand
AAATATAATTCATTCATATTTTAATTAATTAAATATTGAATTACAATATTTTAATCTTGATATTTTTTACGAACCAATCACTATCAATGGTAATGGTAATCATTCATTCCTCTTAACCAAACATCATAATTATAATGATAATATCCATTCCCATTCCTCAGTATATTTATTCTCATTCCTATTACCATTCCCCCGTGCGAACCAACTGCCCCCTCAAACTAATTTCAAAAATAAATATTAAAATATATAAAAAAATTCAAATAATATTATATAAATCTCAAAATAAACATGAAGATGTGTTTGTGGATATTGTAAGAATTATGTGTAAAGCATAAGGGTAAAATAGACTAAAAAATAGGCTCATTAATTGATATAAAAAATCTACCTGAAAAAGTACTTTTTTGAGAAGCTCCAAATTTGACATTTTAAAAAAGCTGTATTTTAGTTTTTAAAAAAGTTATTTCTATTCCGAAAGTACTCTTGAAGTTTACAACTAAACACTCATTTTTACTTAAAATAACTTTTGCAGTAAAAAAAATACTTTTTTATTTGCCAAAAGCTCAATCAAACGCACTCAAAAAAGACGTTAGAAATGATGGCGGACCCGACCTAACCTAAGAGGTGGAAAATGGGAGTTCACAACGAAAGGATAAAACGAAGATGCTCTGCCTCGTATATTACAGGCCATACACCATAGGCAAAAGGTTAGGTTAACTGATTGTGTGGCCAACCTGGAGCTTCTCATCCCATCAGTCATCGCCGCACCGGGCCTCTTGCTATTCCAAGTTTATAACCTTGGATTCATTTCACGTGACATATGGGTATAGCCGTATAGGGGAGGGGACTATCTAAACCTTTGCCCAGCCCTTACCTAACACCAACATCTACCCCCTACTTCCTACCGCTTTCATCATTATCTACAATTAGAATGTATAATGGGGAAGAACCTCGTAGAGTTCCCACGCGAAATCTTCTGTTTTATTGTCATGTTTTTGTTAAATCTTATCTACGTATATATATTCAAGAGATTGTTATTATCGTTTTTTTTCCCCTTTGTAGTCAAAAGATATTTACTGATATTATTTTTTGATGTATTTCCATTAATTTTTAGTAGATATATTAATGAATTACGTATATTAAATAAATTTATAATTAAGAGCTGACAAACTTTAATTAATAAAGATTTATTTTGAACTTTCAATCTCTAACCTGGGGTTCTGTAATTTCTTAAAATTCAAGTCAATAAATAAAAAGAAAACCAAAAAAAGATAATGTCTAAACAAGGTATCAACATCACACAGGCATCATCATACATGTTGCACAATTTGCGGCCACTCATCTGACCAACCACATAAAAATATATATATATATTCCAGCATTCTATTGCTGTCCAGACATCGTGTACCATAAATTGTTTTACGATACAACCTCTGTATAACACAGAAATGCGTTGTCTTTTAGAATTTTTGTTCTGTTTGTGCGTGTGGTACTGGTTGAATGAGTATGCACTGAAATGTTTTATAATTCCTTCACATTTCAGGCCGTAAATAAAACCAGTTGCTTCATATATATCAAACTTCTGTCAAACTGGGTCTTCTCCATTTCGGCTCTTCATCTTGTTTTGTGACAGTCCATGAATATTTGCCTGGAACAAAAAGAAACTTACCCAGAAAAATAAAATTTAGAACTTCATGAATAAACCCAGAAAAAAGGAATTGTACGAAACAAGCTCTATAAACAGTTTGTTCGAAAAATAGGGTTAGAGGTGATTGCTATTAGGATCATTCGGTATCAATATTCTTGATCCAATAAGAATTATATATGGTGACACTAGTTAATAAGTGAACTTAGAAAAGAAAAAGATTTGTCAAGATGATTTATTAGATATCTCATCGTATCAATAATCTTTTTAAAATAACAACTCCTGATCCAATAAAGTGGCAGTTCTAGATATATTAAAAAGTTTTGTATCGAAGCCGAGCAAGCGTAAATGTATAAAAAGAAAACCTGGTATCGTTTGTTAATTAATAATCGGAATAAGAAAATGATGATAAAAACTAAAATAAGGATGTAATTACTGATTATGCTTATTTGGTACCTAAATACTAAAAATGAAATTATAGAAATTAATGCTTATACTTGGTTCTAAATATTAAAAATGATAATGACAATTTTGTAGTTATGTTTGATTATTATGTCATTAGTTTTGTAAATAATTAATTAAAATATTTTTATTAGAGTTAATTGATAAAAAATTTGTATCTAATAAATAAATTATTATTAATTATTCAATAAATTATTAATTTTTAAATAATTTTGTATGATTTTCTTATAAAATTAAAATTAAAAAACATAATGAATTTATTTTATGATATAAAATCATTAAAATGAAGTGAATTAATTATTAAATAAAGTAATGTGCAGTGTTCTTAATAAGAATCAATCAAAATAATTTATTGTCTAAATAAATAATCTAATTTTAAATTAACAATTAGAGAGTTTTAGTTGAAACGAAATACGGAAAAAAAAAGGGAAGAAAAAGGAAAATTATGTTTGTCCATGACTGATATATGATTTTAGGTTATATTCGCTAGAAATAAAATCCATCACAAATTTATCAATCCTTATCTTATTAATTACTAACAACCAAACAAGCAAAAATGAAAGAATGTAAGTTACATACTCATTCTCAAGTCTTCATTCCTAGTTACCAAACTTACCTTTACTTCTTTCATAGCTAGTAATAAAGAGGTATACAACTTTATTCTTAAGGACTTAAAGGAAGGTCCAGTAGTATGCAACTTTTATTTTTAAGGAAAGATGTAGTAATTAACTGAAATCAAACATGAAAAATTAGAGATAAAAGATATTATTAGAATATTATCAAGTTTCTTAAAAAAAAAAGAATATTATGATCAAGTTATTATCAAAATGTTGTTAGCATATTTTAAAGAAGTTGATTATTATCATAATATTATCATCAAAATTATAATTTTTATATTAATTTCTTTAAAAATTAATTTATTTTATTTTATTGATACTTTTATTCTTATCATAAAAATTCATAATTATTTAAATTTTAATAATTTTATAAATTATAGAATAAATTTTGATTAATTATTTATAAAAAAATAAAATATTTTAATTATTTATTTATAAAATAAATCATATAATAAGCAAATATGAGTAAAATTTTTCTCATTATCAAATATTAATTTTGTTTAATCTTATACCAAACACACATAATCAGTAATTTTATTCTCATTTCAAGCTTTCCATTCTCATTATCAATTTTTTAATTATCTTTTCCAACATAAGTCAAATTAACCTTAAATATATTAGTAACTACATTAGAAAGTGATTTTGTTAAAGTCCCATTTATTTATATAAGATAATGTGTGTTATTAGCTTGTTAACAACCAACAAAAATTTGATTTGGTGAACAACACAATAAAGGACACCAATACTAAAACTAAAATGCTCTCCACCTACATCTAACACAAACACAAGAAGTCATGCACTACATTAAAAATGAAGCAACACACAAGCTAACTAGCACAATTAGAGAAGAAACAAAAGTGGTATATGCAATGGATGGTGCGAGAACTGTAGTTGTAGGCGATGGCGATGGAGATGGAGATAGTTGAGTAGTTCAAGTGGAGATGATGAAGGTGATAGTGGTGATGACTTAGTGACTAATGATGGTGGCAGAGGTAGTAAGCCATAGCGCAAAGAAAAGAATCTCACAATGGTTTAACAATAATGGTTATTAATTGAAGAACTTTTCTTTTATAACAGTATCATACAAGTATAATGCTTTTAGAGGGAGTAAGAAGTAGAGTACTAAGTGACTCACTTAGGCATGGAATGAAGAACTAAGAATGAAAGAGTCAAGGACCAATCAAAGACTGTCTCTGATCCTTATCTTACAGCTTTTTCCTTTCGACCACCTCTTATCCCAATCTATCATATCTAGAAGTCTCACATTATAGAAAGATCTTCAAAATGGTATACCCATTATTCCAACAAACCTCCCAAAAAACCTCAAACCCCTAAAAACCCAATGGAAACCAAAAGACTGTCCAAGTCCATCTTACACCAAAACTGAAGAAAACTTCACCCCTCTAAAAGAAAAGGAATAAGAAGAAGAACATATATTTATGGCTATTATCTAACTAACCCATTCTCAGTAAATTTCATTAACGTCTCCGACTTGAGTACATAATATTCTAGAGACTAGCTCTGAGACAAACTAGATGGTTGATCTCTCACAACTATCTCAAATCCTAATGGTCATTCCAAATTCTCCTCCATAATACATGGAAGAATAGCTTGAAGCAGAAGATGTGGATTCTTTATGATTAAAACTAATACAGCATAATTCGAAGACTACAACCTAGCTAGCTTCAAGATCGTGGTTTACATTTGATGAAATTCCATGTACTAAATGGAGATACATGTTACATGAATTTAGAGTATAGATCAATCTATAAATGTCTAGGCTAGAAGCTACTCTTAAAGAAATACTAATGGAGTTTGTCTCTAGAATGACTAGAAACTTGTGAGAATGGTTTCAAAGTCTAGGAAAATACAAAAGGCTTCAGGCTGTCAGGCTTCCTAAGGTAGTAACCCAGCTAGGAATGATCCATAAGGAATTTATTAGGGATTTCTAACTAATTGAAAGGTAAAGTCGTTAAGAATACTTTGAAACGAAGTGTTGTTCACTAAAGATGAGAGACCTTCAAAGAAATCTTTTATACATTTGTTGCCTCTCTCCTTGATAAACTCCAACCAAAGTTACAGAGAATGATAAACTCTTTGCATTGTGACATGACAGAAATTTCATTAGGAGAAATATATCAATTGGCTCTAGCTACTCTCAACAAATTATGTGAACAACATAAAATTTTCAATAATATGATGTCAAATAAACCACATTTCATACAGGCTTGTAAAAAGCCTTATTTGAAAATTAAGTGCAAGAAAATAATAGAATGTTCTTGTAATAAAAAGACTCATTTCTACAAGACAATGGTAATAGAACATCGACAACCTCATTGAAGGAAAAATAAGAAATGTCAAATTCTGTAAGAAGAGATCTCCTGGAACTAAAAAGTCATATAGATGTTATCTTTGTAGAAAATCTGAACATTATGCCAAAAGGTTTCCTAATAGATACAAAAAAGACATGAAATTGTTAAGACCTATTGAAGACATTAGGCCAATAAAGGGCTAAGAAGATATTGAATTTGTTTTTGAAAAGCAAACAAGTGAGGATGAAGACACCTAATTTGTTTCCCTTATTTATGAATCTACTGAAGGAGAACGTGATTCTTCTATGAAAGAAGACATTCCAATGTATATGATGAAGGTGCCTCGTCTAAAAGAAAACTCCAAGGTTGCATTATATACCATACCTTATATAGAAATACAACTTCTAATAAGCAAGTACCATCGTCCTATCAAAACTATAAGATATATAGGCACAAGCTCATAGAGGAGCATAATCAAGCCTTCGATTCTTCCCCCTGAAGCAAGGCAATCTCATAAAGAATATTTCACTATTACAAATGACATATCTTTTTAAATTTCTCTTATAACTAAGGAAAAATTATAATCAGATTCTTTCTAACCTGCATCATATGGACAAAAGTTCGTGGCAACAATCTTCCAGGGATAGATGTATTAATTGGGATTAATACTTATTGACAAGCAAAGAAATTGCAAATTTTACCTCAAGACATCATATTTAAATAGTTTCTCCATCCCTATGTTTGGACTCCAAGAAGTTCCCTAAGAATATGAAAGTATAAGAGATCAATTAATACCATATTACCCTTAAAGTCATGATCAATTTGATTACCCAAATCCTTTATGGCAAAACCCAAAATTCTTTGTCCAATTGTCATTCAAAAGAAATTAGGATATTAATCTTACTCAGGCCACTCATCCAGGAATGAATCTAGAAGACTTGGCTCTAGTAAGTGAAGAATGCTACATCCTACTAAGACAAGAAATTGAACCTACTAAGTTTGAATGGGCTTGTCGTGCATTTTATGTAGAAAAAAGGGCATAATGCATGTGGAAACAGAAAAGGCTAGTAATTAATTACAAGCCATTGAATATTTTCTTCCAATATGATAAGTGCCCTCTACCAGAGATTAACACACAAATATTATTCTTAAAAAAAGCAAAATAGGTCTTAGAGTTTGATATCACAACTAGATTGTGGTAGATAGGGATAGAGCTAGCAAATTGTTATAAGAAAACATTTTGCATCCTAAATGCCCAATACCAATGGATTGTCGTACGCTTTAGGCTTAAGGTGGATCCTTCCTTGTTCTAAAAGGCCATGATAAAGATTTATGAGCCTATATTAAACAATGCACTGTTCTATATTAATGATATCTTACTATTTTAAAAAGATACAAGTGAACATAAGGCTTTGATAGAGAGATTCAAAACAACACAAAAAATACATGATAATGCTCTTGGCCTAAAAAATTCAATTTGGTACTACCTAAATAGACTTTTTGGGCATGAAATTCTATAATGGACATTATCAACCAAGTTCACACATAGTTAATCAATTTTTCAATCCATAAAGGAGGATTCAATGATATTATTAATTATATCTAAGATTTTATCCTTCATGTTATTGATTACACCTACCAACTATCAAAGCTCTTGAAAAAGAATCCTCCCCCCCCATAGGGACCAAAACAAAAAAAAAACTGTAAAACATCAAAAGAATGTTGCCCAGCATCTACTACCACTTAAGATTATTGAAAAAGGAGAACGAATCTTACAGACTGATACCACTTAAGAACATTAGGGTATGGTCCTGATTAGAAGAATTGCACAGTAAGAGATTATATTGCGATCATGCTAGTGGTTAATTCAAGGAGTCAGAAAAATATTACCATGCAATATATAAAGAGATTCTTGTAGTAAAACGAGGGATAGAAAAGTTTAGATTCGACTTGGGTCTTTATCTTTTCATTGTTAAAATGGACAACACAACCTTTCCAAAAGTGTTAGACCCTAAGAAAAAGACTCTACCAAACAATTACAAAAGAACCCACTACCATTGAAGAAATCAATGACATGGCAAAGAGATGTCTTTTCCATTAGCTTCATCTCTTCCTAGAAAAGATAAAATTGCCATCACCTCTTTCTTATTTTGATATACATCCTTACCTAGTTGTCTTTATTAGTGGAGCTCTTTTGTTTGAAGCAATGTGGTGCCTTTGGGCACTTTCTGCTTTATTTTCATGTGCTATTGCAATACCCCCTCTCTCTATATATAATTATCTTTGTGATTGCAATAATGAATATTCCATTTTGTGGACTTTTTCATAATGATATTCACCATTAATGTGTTGGAGAAAGGAGTTATCTTAAGTTATTGATCAATTAAATTATGGGACATTCCATTAGCCAAACAAGAGAAATAGTACTTCTTCATGATTTATAAGCCTTATACCCTAGAAAAAGATAGCCGCATTTACACACCTAACCGAGCACACCTCTAGCATACTTCGCTTAAATGACCCAAGCATAAGGACATAGATATGAAAAGTCTCAAGATGTTTTATGTGATCTTAACAATTTCCCTAAAAATCACTATCCTATTACATGCACCTTCCTTGCCCCTTATCCTAGAGAATTCATCCCCGAAGAACCTATAATGCCAGAAAAAAAATTTTAGGAGTAATGGATTGATCCTTCATTAGTCTTTGGTTAATCTTTTAAAGGACCATCTCAATCTCTCCCTCTATACTTCCAAAATTCACAAAATTCTGATGAAGATATGCATGAATTCAACAAAGAAGACTACGAGACCTTTTCAAAAAATATGGAGACCTCACAGATGATGAAGAAAATTTGTCTCTGTCCTATGAACGTATTTAGTGGAAAAATAAATAGGTCCTGCCTTTAAAATAAAGTAAACCTCCACTATGTATCTTTTAGTAAATTATTGTACTGTATGCATCTGAGTTCAATTATTGAACTATTACGTGCATCTGTGAACCCTTACCATATGACGATGGTGCCATTAAAATAAATCATTTGTGTTTGGCAGTGGTTCCACTTTGTTGAATTATTGTATGTTGTCTATTTATAACCTGTTCTACCTATACAAACAAACAATAGTTTTTAGTTAAGGCAATGGAGAAAAGAAAAAAAAACAATAGTATTTCTCCATAACTTTCTTCTAAAACATCCATCCTTCTTAAAGCTCGAGTTATCTATAATTCTACTTTTTTAAGTAGAAATGAGTAAACTTTACACTTGTCTCTCCAAAAGGATTATATGCATTAGAAAGTATAAATAACAAAACATCCTACTAACGCAATATTAAGAGATCATTCAAATTCGTTTATCTAAAAGGCAAACCTTGAGATATTTGGTACCCATCATAAGGGTTTGTTTTCTTAGCTAGTATACCTATGGCGATCTTTTAAGTTGATCTATTAGTCTTGTCTCTGATCTCCCAGCATAACAACGTGATCCAGTTGAGGTTAACATTAAACTCTACCATTGTTTTAACTGTAAAACATAAAGGTTGCATCCTCATCACTTAGACCTTTTAATTGTAAAACATAGACATAAAGGTTGCATCCTCATCATTTGGACTAATCTTGAACCATTGTGGGTCCAATGTCTATTAAATTTGGACTTTAAAAGTATTAGTTGTCTTCACTCGTGTGCAATTAATTGCAAGTGACAGAAACACATAATAAAACAAGAATTTTAGAGTTCAAATAGCATTGTTCAATTATGGTTTTATTGAAGTTTGATTTTTACAATTTTATTGAAATTTGATTTTTAGGATTTGTTTAAGAGTAGTATTAAGATATGTATGTATATATCTATAAATTCTAAAAGTTAGAAATGAGTTTTTGAGAGAAACCTAGTTGAGGTTGTTTTGAGATATATTTTACTTGAAATTTTAACACTTATATCTTATTATTATTAAATTTACTAGAATTTTTGTAAGTAAAATTTTATGTCTAATTTTTCTTGCGACTATCTATGTCATTTCGTATTATGGTTAATAACCAAAAAAAGCCCAAACTTTTGTAAATTTTTTAATTATAGTCCGAACTTTAAAAAGTAGTAATAAAATGCCCAAATTTTCAATTTTTTTCAATTCTAGCCTAAACTTTAAAAAGTGGCAATAAAATATTAAAACTTTTAATTTTCTTCAATTCTAGCTTAATTTATATATTGTTTTCTCGATGCCCTCAACCCTTTGTTTTCTATTTGTTCTTCCAATGCCCTAAACTACTTTCACATTACAACGTACTATACCAGTAAGCTCTTCATTTTTAGTTTGTTCTCTTGATGTCCTTAGTGTGAAAGCATCGGGCCTGCGTAATCTAAAAATCAAAGGGTGAGAGCATCGAGAAAATAAACTAAAAACAAAGGAAAAAACTGAAATAAAAACTCTCACATTATAACGTACAACACCAGTAAACTCTTCGTTTTTAGTTCGTTCTCTTAATGTCCTCAATGTGAGGGCGTTAGGCCTGCGTAATCTGAAAATCAAAGGGTGATACTGTTGGACTCCGAACTTTTCTTAGAAGTTAGAATTATTAAATGAAAAATTGTTGGCGTTAGTCAAAAGTAAAAATTAGAATTCTTGAATTTGAAATTTATAGAGTTTATTTATGAAAAAATTTTAATTACATATGGTTGCATGGATTAAATGGAAGTGTTAGAATTAAGTTAAGAGTTAGAAGGTATTAGAGTAAATATGGAAGGGTAAGTTTGGAAGATTAGAGTTTGTTTTAGATTAATAAGAGAATAACAAATGAAGGGTGCGTGCGTGAGAGACGTGTAGAAGTAAGAAAGAAAGAAAAGAAGAACCTAGAAGAAACTAGAGCAAGAGAAAGAGTGTCGTGTAACAATAAGAGAAATGGGAGAGACGTGCTTGAGAGGCTAGGAAAAAAGAGAGAGTCATGAAAAGTAAGAAAGAAAAAGGGAGAAAATGTACAAAGAAGTAGAAGAAGAAAAGCAAAAACTGAACCAGAAAAGAAGAAGAAGGAAAAAAAATAAAGGAGATAAGAAGAGGAAGAAGAATATTCATATGAGTTTATAGGTAACTTTTATTTATTTTTCTTGTTTTGATAGAAGAAGAAAGCAGAGAAACTAGGTTTTTATGTGCTGAAAATGAAGAGAGAAAGAAGACGAACAAGAGATTTATGTTCTTAGATTTTCATGAACTTTTAACTAGATCTTAGTTTTTTTTTAGCTTAGATAAACTAAGAGTAGATTAAGTCTAAGCTTATTTTTGGATAATATAGCTTTACAGAAGTTCTATTCATGTATATTGATTGAATGAAAATATGTTTGTTTGAAGGGAACCAAGAACTTTGAAATCCAGAGCAAGAGGAAAAACAAACTTGAGCTTGAATTTATAAGTAAATAGGTGGGTAATATGTTTATAGTCATTATGTTGATGAGCTGAATTATTTGTTTGTATATGTACTTAAATGCTTGTTTTTATTCATTATGAATGTGGGAAAAATAATCTGTGAAGTTAATATCATGTCTGCTTTGCAAGAATTTTGCTGCTTTGGTTTCAATGAAAAATAAAAAATTTAAGAAGCATGAAAATATGATTATGATATGAAATATGTAAACATCATAAATTTGCTAATGTGGGCAAGAGAAATACCATTTTGTTCGTCACGTGCACGTTGACCTATAGCCTTTTCCCGGCTACCCACTTGTGGCATATGAGCTATAAAAAATGAACTCATTTTGTTCATAGTGAAATTTCGGTTTCACCATTTCGTTCTATGGGAAAATGTACTCATTTTATTTATGGTATAAACTTCGGTTTCGCCATTTCGTTCTATATGATTCTCTCAAGCCATTATATGTGTGCATTTTGCTTTGAATTGCTAAACACAACATATGATTGAGTGTTGTGTTTTGATGATTGAAAATTTTACTTGATTTACTTTGTGTAAGAATATGTTTATCTGTGAGCTTGAACTGTGGATAATGTATATTTAAATGTGATATAAATTTATGTATATGTTTGTTTGTGTGTGTGTAGTTCGTCACTAATGGCTATAACCATATTAGCCATTAAGCTTCCCAGCTCACTCCATTATTTTTCCACTCCTCAGGTGCAGAAATAACAGATCAACATTGAACCTTGCAAAAACTTCAGCCGATTCCAAGAATTTCTATTTTTGTAATTAAGTTAGTTCATAAACTTTTGGCACTTTAGAGGCATATCAAACATGAGCATTCATGATGGTATTTTTTGTATTATGCTACTGTGCTAACCCTGAATATGTAATTGAAGTTATGTGTAAACTTTGCAACATCTGAGAAATGAAATTCTGTCTTGTTGAGAAATGAATGTACGTAGGAGTTGAAGAATTTCTTTTCTGTTCATATTCAAATCTTCTTCACTGTTAAGTTGTTAACTTCGGTTAGGAATACAAGTGTGAGATGTTTGATGGTTTTTGGATAGATTTTCTTAAGCAAATGGTTAAAGTGGGAGTCTTGTATGTATGGATTGTGTTTGTTGGATTCGGGTCTTTTGTTTTTGTGAGAATGTATATTGACAAATGAGAGAATAAGAGAATAAGGGGATAAAAATATGTTCTGAAACTTTCAATGAATAAACTGTATTGATCTAGGAAGAATTTGACAAAGTTGTCCCCTGAAAGTTGTAGATCATTCTTTTAGCTTTCTAACGACATAAAGTTTATAATTTTTGAAATTCGGAATTGAAAGTTATGATGATTTGAAGTAGGAAAGTGTTTTCATGAAAGTCGCGATCGTGCAATCTACTACTGTTCACCAAAAGTTGCAGTCATGCACAAGCACGACCGCAACTTTCCCCTCTCATGCCCGTGACTTTTTCACTTCTTCTCTTTTTTTATTTTATTTATTTATTTGTTTGTTTATTTGTTCGACTCTCATTTCGATTTATTTTCATATCTATTTTATTTTATGCTATTTTATTTTATTTGTTTGCGTATTTGTTTTTACTCCCATCAAGAAATTTAATTCTTTCTATCTTAATGTTAGTTTTATATTTTTTTAATTTTAAAAGTCCCCTAATTTTGACGCCTTGTCGCCACGAAATAAGAACTGAGACCCAGGGCCAATAGAGAACATCGAGAGAACAAACTAAAAATGAAGAAAAAATTAAAATAAAAATGTAAGTTTATCAGGATTGTGTAATCTGATTTAGGTCATTTTTAAATAATAACTTCTTTTTAAGTATGTGATTAAATGATATCATTTCATTAATCTAACATAAGATTATGATTAAAAAAATTAAAAACTTAAGCATTCTATTACTTTTATAATTTGAGCTATAATTAAAAAACTAATAAAAGATGAATTTTTTTTGTAATTAACAGTTTCGCATTATTAGTTAAAGCTCCAGCATGAACAACAATTTGACTGCTGTTTATCTGCAATAGAAAGGGGATGCCTACTGTCTGACTCACGAAATTTCTCATGAGACGCAGATCATAAGATCATCTATAATATAATGTCCCAGCCATATGGTTTGGACCCTTGTCCTTGGGTACCACTGCCGTCGACTTTACACACCTCTAAAGCAACCAAATACACAACACAAATATGCTGCTTTTGCTCGTCCTAATCATTGTCGTCTCTAAATTTTCTGAAAGGTCAAAGTATTGTTTCAAAGCTAAACGAGTTTAGACCCTTTATTCTTCTTTTAAAAAAAGCACAGGATATCGATTTCAAACATAGTATAGAATCAAGGATGGGACGCTGAGAGAATCACAAGTTTGTTATAACTCCAGCTGGTCTTCGCGTCGTAAAGAAATGGATGAATGTTTAAATCATGACAATGCCACGATGATGCCTTTTGTTAGAAATGCCTAATTTACCTCTAAAAGTTAGTTTAAGATGACTATTATAAATTGTTGAATGCTCTTATAATTATTTGATGTCGGATTCTTGACACACCACCCTCAGTCTAGAACAGGATTAAACATCTGATGAATATATTGGACAAAGAAACATAACTGGGCATCGTCCCAAACTATCAAAACAAACTGACTCTGATAT
Organism: Erythroxylum longipes; assembly: GCA_027563885.1. Lineage (NCBI taxonomy): Eukaryota > Viridiplantae > Streptophyta > Magnoliopsida > Malpighiales > Erythroxylaceae > Erythroxylum > Erythroxylum longipes. The sequence goes on along the minus strand of JAOQMS010000002.1, from coordinate 5,380,775 downwards.
TATGCTAGAAAGGTCTCACTCACCCCAAAAGCCTTTCTAACACCTTTTAACTTTTAGAAGCTATCTGTAACTTAGTGAAATGATAAATCAAGCACTCATCTATGATGATACCAGAAGACGGCATTTCACGATAGGAGGAATCACATTTGTTTGAATTCCTTTTTCTTTTTCAATCATGGATACATTTCTATACTTATTTTTAAGTTAAACCCAAGCCCAAGCTCAAGCCCAAGCCCAAGCCCAGCTCAGCTCAGATCAGATCCATCTTGGATTTAGAATGGTTCTCCAAGTCTAGTACCAAATAATTTGTCAACATTTATTTCTAAAACTTTGAAAGATTAAAGGAACAATTATAAATAAACTTGAGAGTCTGTCCCACTATTTTAGAATAGACCCCATTACATACTAATCATTTCCATGATTTTTATGAATATTATACTAATTATTACTTAAATTACTCTTAAACACTAACAAATATTGTATTTACTTAAAAAAATATGAATTACAATGGATAATCACTAAAACAATGATTTCTTATTTTTCTATAATTATTATGTTACTATTTATACAAAGAGGGCCCTATAATTTATGAATTTAAAAATTCAATAACAAATTTCAACTTCATTCCCTTTCTTTTATTTTCTCACAGTTACTCAACCTATACGAAGTCTTTAAAAGAGGACTTTGATCTTTTTTTTTTAAGGGTGAAGGCTAATAAATTTAAAGGCGCCAAAATTTTTTTAATGATTTTGTAATTTAGTTATTAATTTTTAAAAATATTTAATTTAGTAATTAAAAACTAAGCATTAATTCTAGGAAGAACAAGATGAGGCAAATCATGAAATTCCCCATAATAAGAAAGTTATTTTAGGAGAATACTTTAATAACCATATAGGAGCAACTTTGGACGATTATTCATAGGCTTACGAGGTTTTGGGTACGAAGATAAGAATGATAATGAGACTATGTTCTTAGACTTTATCGTAGCGTTCGATTTGATGGTAGCCAACTTTTTTTATAAAACAAAAGAGCACATGATGACTTTTAGGAGTAGGACTGTTAAAACTCATATTGACTACTTCCTTATAATAGGGAGCCATTTACGTAGTTGTAAGAATGCAAGGTGATACCCAATGCATGCTTGTCAATTTAAAATAAATTGTTGGTTATAGAAATGATAATTAAAGGTTGGATAAAAAAGAAAATATAATAAACTATGAATCAGAATTCATACCTTATTTTAAAACTTAACCAATTTCTTGTTGTTTTTTTCAAATAATTTCTAAAATTAGTTTATTGTAATCACTGTAGTCGCATAAGTGTCTAACTTCTAACGGTATATATAGAATGTGTTTAGAGAACTCTACAATTATTGTAGAGAGGGTTAAGCAAGGAGTTCTAGCTCCCCTTCAGCCTAAGCCTATTGATAGATTTTGTTAGATATTTTAGTGATTTAATTGAAATAAAAATTTAATTTTAACTAAAATTTAATTAAAATTACAATTAATTCTAATTAATAGCAATTAGACTCAAATAAGATTTAATTTCTCCTATGGTTGTTATTTATTAAACAACTCATATTTAATCTTAAATTTCTCAAACTTTGCAATGAAGTTCAATTTAATTAAAACACATTTTCTCTTTTCAATTCGTTCTTTATGTGTAACCCATTAGGTTCCCAAATATATTGGTAATAAATATAAATTATAAACATAAATTTAAAATTTGATTAATTAAACTTTTTAAATTTATCTTTAATTATTTAATCAAATAATTTTATTCATAGATCAAGATTGACGTTTAGCAACACATCATTATTACTTAAATATTTAGGAATGTCAACTAATCTTTTTGTGCATGATTTTTATATATAATTTAATCATTTCAATATACATTGTTTTGATTAGACATAAAACATGGAATCAGTGTCTACTCCATTTGAGTCTAATCATATCAGTTCTTCACTATTAGTAATTGACTATATTAATAAAATTTGTAAACTATTTTATAACATATCATTATTGGTAATTGACTATATTAATAAAATTTGTAAACTATTTTATAAAATATCATTTCACCTTGGACAAGGATTTTCTGAATCAATACTAATTGAAAATAATAGAATATTTTTTCCAATCACTTTAAGGTGATAAATCTTATAAGGATCACTCAACCATCTTCATATAGTTTATGCAATATGTAATAACTACCAATTAAGCTATCCTTAACTATAATAGGTCTTAAGTATTATTACAACATAGCAATCGTTATATGAGATAATTCAGATATCTTAAGTCAAGTGATTACTTATACAACCATCACAATAATAATTTTTATAGATATATAAGCAATATTTTATTCTTATATGAGATCAATTTAGTGGAATTGTTATTTTATAAATACCTACATGTTTGTTTAAATATCTCCATACTTTAGTTTATAAGATTGGTTACTTCCTTCACAAGAAATAAAAATAATATGTACTAGTTTTTTTATATTATGTTAATGTTCAATCTTTACAGAATGATGACTTAAAACAATTTAGAGATAATACATAAATGTAATATGAATCTCATAATTACGATGCTATCATAATTTCATTTGTAATGTATATTCACCCTATAAACTTTATCATATACGTCTAAATATATATAAAGTAAAGAGTGCATCTAAATAATTTTGTCAATAAACTATAATCAATTGACTAGCAGTAAAGCATAACCAAACAAACATGTCTTTAGTAATTTGAACAAACTCATTAATTGCTAAATTACCTTCTTTTCTAATTTATAAAGCCAAATTTCAAAGTGCGAACTTGTGCATTAAACATATGTGGTTTCTAGCTTTTGATATGCCCCACATGATAAAGACGACAAAACAATTTGACGTACAAAGCTTTTTGGTATTAAACCTATTATTTAGCTAAAAATTGATTGATCTTGTTGAATCCAAGTAAGCTACACTGAGTTGATCATTATCAACTAGTCCGCGAGGGAGGTTTAAGAGTGTCATCAATAAATTTGGCAAGATCCTAATTGTATAATAACGATAAAGTTTGTGATATTGTTTTAACGTATTAGTAATGAAGTGAGTGAGTGATTGTCTTGTGACCGTTTATATAGATTAAAATGTCAACATGCTGGCAGAAAAAAATGTTAAACCAATGACAACTTTAATACCATAAGACATAGACTTACAGAAAAAAAATTATAAGTCGTTGTTATAGGTAATTAATAATATATAGAAGTTGTTAGGTAAATGACTAATGATAAATACAAATTTTCTAAACTTTACTATTAGAAAGTAAAATCCTTATCCATATGAAATACATGTACGTTGTATATTCGTCTATACGAACGAAGACAAGAGCCTTTAATGGATAAATGGTAAATGCTAAATATAATGTGAATAGAAGCAAATAATGATTGCTTCCATCACACCACATTGTCCAACAGGACTAACTCTCACCCTAAAAGTAAACGTCAGTGAAGAAAGCACAGGCCTCAGTGGGAAAAGCTCGACTCCTATAACACTGAGGGACTTGAACATGGGGCCATCTCACTCGGCAACTCCTTTGGGACAATTTGTTTTCTCTTTCATGTCACCATCTCCGAATTAACATCTTTTTCATTTTTAGTTTTGTTTGAATAAATATTTTTAACTTATAATTCCCATTTATTGTGCAGTGTAGGATAACATAACCCGCTAACTGCGAAGCTGACTAGGCCGGAACGAGATTACCTGTGCCTATAATTTTATGCCAATTCTATTCTAAACAATCTCATCTACATATTTTTCTTTTAAAACAGAGTTAACACGGAATTATGGTTATGTAAACAATCTCATCAACACATTTTTCTTCTAAAACAGACTTATGGTTATGGAGTATTTGATCCGACTAGGCTACAGATTCCTACTTATACTACGACCAATCACAAACCTCTCATGACTTCTGTAACTGACGTTTACTCCAAAATGTCTAGTGTTGGTTTGAGTATTATAATAGTCTCTAAACTGATATCCGATATTTAAAACAATGTCATTTTGGAAAATGGATAGGATTAATGTGGATAAAAGACTCAAACTGCAGTAGCAAAACCAGTAAACTGTAACGAAAAAATATGGTGGTGAAAAAGGTTAAATAAAATTTTACTGTTTATTTCATAACATTGCTAAAATAATGATTATTGTATCCTAAATAAAATATAAAAGTAGTAATAAAATAATAATAATTTAGTTGAATTTTTTAAAATATTATAAATCACACATTTAATTAATGTCTACCAAATTAATGTTAATATTTAACGAGTTCAGATTATCCAAAAATTAAAAAGATAGTTTATTTATTTAAAATATCAAAATTAATTTATTATAATTCAAAATACTATTAATGCTATTTTAGAAAATTAAATACAACCTAATACCATAAATAATAAATAAAAATGTTAAAACTCCTGTTTAGACTTTTAACTAAAACTTATTGAAATCAAATGTTTTAGAAAGCAAGGTAGACTCTAATTTCCCGGATTTTCTTTTATTGATGAGCTCCACAAATTTCCATTGAAGCAGGTGAAAGTTTCAGGAGCTATAACTATCAATGACAGTGGTGGCACCAAAGGAAAATGACGGGTATAATTATCAACATTAATGCCCCACTCCCAACTTTTTTCTTTACAGAAGAAAAAAACAAAAGAATATCATACATTTTCTCCCTTGAACAAGTATTCACACCACGACATGTGGTTATACTGGTGAATGGATCCTGAATCCATACCGAAAGTAGAGAAAACAAATTCAATCTCATGTTGAGCCCTCGACTTTCTTCCATTAACACTATCCAACCAAAACATAGGGCTAGGGAGGGGTTTATAGATCATAATTAATAAACAAAAGTAGAAATAAAATATCGAAGAAGAAGAAGAAGAAGAAGAAGAGCATGAAGTGCGGAAGAAGTCATCGAGGTCGATCCACGACAGGTTGCTGTAAGTTGAGTATCGATCCACATGAAACAACAGCTTCAGAGCTTGCCTATTAGGATATGAAAATACATAAGCTGTTACATGCATCAAACCAACATATATTGCATACAGTTCCAGACTTTTTGGGCATGATTATATATATATATATATTTATATATATTGGTTTAGTCGGTGCTGCTACAAGGCGACGACGGTCTCGCCTTTGGTGGAGACTTTCGATGCGGAGGGAACAGTTTCCTTCTTTGAAGCCATTGAGCACTTCTCTTTTCTCTCATCTTGACTCATCTGCTGTTGTCTACATTCTAGACTGCAGAACGCACTATCTCCCCTGCAATAAATCCTCTCTTTATTAGGAATAGTAACCGAGAGTGCCAAAAAAAAAAAAAAGAACATTCCTTCTACTGTTAGAAATGAGAACTGATCGTTGCTGTAATAATTAACAACACACCAGACACTCAAAAGAAAACTGAAATCTCATCAAATTCGGAATTAAACTTAGAAAGCCGAACCATCTGTATCGATAATTGAAATTTTGTTCCTGAGCACAAATACGATGACCAAACTGCTTCACATGTCATGTTTTCAGCTAATAAAAAGGTCTCGTTTATTCCACTGACTAAGAAACAAGTAGTCCACAAACTCTCAAAGCTAAAAATTATCCTCATCTCAACTACGAGGATTAATACTACAGCTATAACTACTACAAGTACCTGTACATGTAGATGTCATGGCCAGGGATTAAGTTACGTTGGCAGAGGGAACAAGCTCTCAAGAAATGAGCAGTATCTGAAAAATAATCGGAACCTCTCCGGTGGTTCCTCGGCGACACCATGGAACCCAAGAAGCGATGATCTCCGGTGAAGCCAGGTTGTCTTTGGTTGAGGAAGGAATATTCAGACGGAGGATTTCCTTCCGTACTATTAGCGTTGAGGTCAAAGGTGATCTCCGACATACTGGTCGTTCTCTTCATGGGGGGGCGAGGTCTTTTGCCAAGCAACATGTTATAAAATTAGTTCTTAGTTCGAGCTCTACGTTCCTAGACCTAGGCCTTGTGGAACTGAACTCTGCTGGGTGGTGGCAAGGCAGAGAGAAAGGGATGAAGAGAATTAAAGAAGAAGTTGGGATCGAGGAGATAAAGGGAGGAGCAACGAACAATGGAACCAATCTGGACCGTTCATTTGTTTGATGAGTTTTCTTTCCGTTTTATTTGATAGTATTGAGAACGACTATGATACGAGGGATGGATTTTTTTTTTTTTTTTTTTAATTACTAGAATAAATAAATAAATTATTTTAACTTATATTATATTTCAGTTCCATTAAATATTTTAATTAGAAATAAAAAATATTGAGTAAGATTGGAGAGCTGTTTTAATAATATCAAACTGTATAATTTTTTAGAAAATAAATAAATCATAAAAGAAATGCCTTCTAAATTTTATATAAGACATTTTGAAACTTAGGATTCTCTTTTTATTCATTAACATATCAGACACAGACAATGACAAGTGAGATTAACGCACCACTCATATGTAATTACGTCTGCTTGACATGATTTGTTTTCCCCTTTCATAATTTTATTGCAGTTCCTTGCCTTTTTCATTTTAAGTTTTAAGCTCTTATAATTTATTTTATACGAGACTTGGGAGTACAATTGGGATCAACCGTTTGTGAAAATGACAATTTTAACCATATGTTCCCTCATTATTATACTCAATATTTCAATTCCCGACGTTTCTAGCCATCCGATCCGATATCAGCAAGAAGTTTAATGGCCGGATCTTCGGTAAACTCTGACAGCTTTGAACGTTGCACACAGTGATTGTAGAGTAGAGAGAGTAATTTTGAAGTACAAGCCCAACATGCCAATAGTGTACTGCTACTGCCACCCTTAAGCTATGTGCAGCGGTACTCGAAAATTGTTTCTTTCTTTATTACCACAGTTCAATTCCCTGTTTCTTTATTTTATGCATTTGCAAGATCCAATGCCTCGTAGACTCATTGGCTGAACTCATATTTGCTTATTTGATTTCTATGGCTTTCATCATTTTGCGTTTAGCCATTAGGATCGCAAGTATCGGGTTAAGTAGCTCAAATTCTTTCTAAATTACGTAAATAAGTTTCATACTTCCATTTGTATAGCTCTGTATTTTGATTTCGTAGCGTCCGTATACTGTCTGATCTTTCTAGCTGACTGAAATGTCTAATCATTTTAAAGAGCTGACTGAAATGTCTAATCATTAAAACCATAAATCATTTTATACAGCTATACGCTGCGTCGATCTGTTTGTTTTTACCGAAGAAGGGTGGTGTCCGACTATAAAAATATTGATTACACGTGCGGGTGCCTGCTTGTGCTGCCAATTTCCTTTCACCATTTGCTATTTCGGTACTTTCTTAGCTACGTAGAATCACTCCGTAAATCATATCTAGGGATTCGTGGCTTAAATTATAGGCCTCGATCTCATATACTCAGGTTAACAATATTTTAACTTATTTCGCTTAAAAACCAAATATGTCTGATATGCCGAATTAGGCAGCACACATGCATAAACAATCCAGTTAATGGAATTTACCACTGTTCGTCTGCTCCTTAAAAACTATGTAGTTATGCAGTAAATAAGAACTTATTTCATTAGCATAAAACATCAATATGTTAAAGAAAAATGATTTTGGGATTAAAACACAGACTCACCCATCGCTCCATTGTTCTATTTTTAACAGTACCCGCACCTTTCAGTCAGTCTTGTATTTGTTGGCTACAAAGTCAAATGCCCTTGGTTTTATTGACCGAATCCCAACTAAATTGCGAATTAATTTCTTGTATCTCCTATCTAGATTTGAACGTTTCGAGTACAGTCAAACCAAGAGAATTGCCCTATAATTCAAGGAAGAAAGTAAAAGAAGAAGAAACGCCAAATCTTTGCAACGATTTCGACGTTTAATGATGCTATGTAGCCTCATTTTTATGCTTAGAGTGGCAGTGTTTGACATTAACAGGTCAAGTGTGGTCCCCTGACCCACTTCTTAAATTTCAATGCCAAGCTTTGTTTCTTTCTCCATTGAATAGACCAAAGAGTGGTGATTGGTTAATTGAGAAGCTTTCAGATATTAAGAATATCAGCTTAATACTCTATTTATAGACTCTTGCACAGCCATTAATCAGAACGATCTAGGTATGATTATACGTTTTTTTTAATCATCAGGTTATTATTATCGTTTAAATCCTCGTTACGGAGAAGGGGAATTTAAACATCTATATAGAAGTTAATTTTGAAGAGAAATTTTTAGAGTAAATGCTTTCTTTAAGATTGTTAGGATTCAATCTCTTCGAATATCACTCTAAAAGTAAAAGTATGTGATAAAGCAAATACATGTAAAAAGCGGGTAAATTGTGTGTGACTTAAAATTTTTTTCTTAAGTTACTTTCAATTCTTGTAAAGATAGGGGTCTGTTAAAAATTAAAATAATAGGAGCCTGTCAGAAAATAGTAGCCAGTTAAATAATAGGAGCCTGCTAAAGTATGAGTCATATTGAAACAATAACAAGAAGATGCCTGTTAAAATAAAAAGAACCATCAGTATGTCAAAAACAGAAGGAACTTATTATATAAGTGAACGAGCCTGTTGTTGAAATGAATACGTTCAATATAATGCAAAAATATAAAAAATAAAGAGAGAGAGAGAGAAGAATGACGTAGTTGATTTATACTGCTTCGACTTATAACCCAAGCCTACATCCTGTATCTAAGCATTCAACTTGAGTATTTCACTATAAAATCAAGTAGTAATTTAATGAATCTCTCCAAGCTTAGAAGTTAATATTTTTCAAGGTTCTTCAACCTTGTACATTAGTAGTATTTCACTAGCCTCTACAAACTCTCAAATAAAAAAGAGGTTTGCTATACGAGCTTCAGTAATCTCTCTCAACAAATTTTCACTTTTTAACACAATTTTTTACAAATATATCACTTTCAAAAATGTATATGCTTTTGATGAGTTTTGACAATATTACTTCGCAAGCTTCTATATCGATTCGTTGTTGTCTACATTTGCACTGACTCTTCTTTAAATAGTTAATTTCTTCAACTAGCATTTGCCTCATCTTGCATACTTAGTTAGCTGGATTTGAATAACTTCAATTTCATCTTTTCACAAAAAATCTTCTAGTAATCATTTGGCTAATATACGCCTTTCATAATCAGTAGGATCCTTTTCGATAAGCCATTTATAATAAGGTAAGTTCATAATGAAGGGTACTGCAAGAAAGAAAGCATATTTCTTATGTTTTTGTTTCTTTTTGAGAATAAGTCTGTTGAATTATACAAGAAAATAAATCCAATTTAAACTTTGAAATATTATACAGTTATTATAAAAATCATTAATCATAATCATTGAGCTAACAATCTCTTCCTTTTTTAAGATGACAAGCAATAATAGATATATTTTTCAAAATTCAAAAAGATAATAGATGATTTCAAAAAGATATTTGAGACTTTTATGTGTTTAGACATAATTAGAAGGCGCCTGTCTTTTAAGAAAGAAATCTATCGTTTACATATCACATATTTTCACAAGTTCAACAACATAATCAATCACAAATATAATCAAGGCAGCATCGAGAAATCATATTATATATATGCAAAAATATGAAAAAAAATCCACATAAATTCTCCCCCTTTGTCATTATAAAAAAAAAGGAATATGAGAAAAATTTAGAGAAAATCCTATAGTTGATGCTTCATCCATAAGATTTAAGCACAACAGCTGACAACTGCTATATATTCGACTTCAGGCGTTAAAAGCGTTGTGCAATTTTGGTTTTTGTAGGATCAAAATACTATACATCCTTCAAGAAATTGCCAGAATCACTTGTGCTTTTTTGACTGATTTTGTCACCTGCATAATCTGCATCACAGTAGCCCACTATGTCAAATGAATCAGTTTTTGGATACCACAGTCCAAAATTCATAGTTTCATGGAGATATCAAAAGATTCTTTTGACTGCTTGAAGGTGACTTTCTTTTGGATTTGATTGAAAGCATGCGCAAAAACACACATTAAGCATAATGTCTGATCTTGAGCTTGTAAGATATAGTGGTGAGCCAATCATTCCTCGATACTTTGTCTCATCCATAACTTTGCCTTCTTCGTCTTTATCAAGTTTAGTTCCAGTGTACATAGGAGTACCCATCGTTTGGCATTCTCAAGATGATATTTTTTGATGAGTTCCGTTATATATTTGTCTTGACTAATGAAGATTCCTTTTTCTGTTTGTCTGATTTGTAATCCGAGAAAGAATGATAATTCTCCCATCATGCTCATTTCAAACTCCCCTTGCATTAATGCAGAGAATTCTTCACAAAAGGATAAATTAGTAGCACCAAATATTATGTCATCAACATATATTTGCACTACGAGTAAATCATTCTCCTTCTTTTAATAAATAGGATTTTATCGACCTTTTCTCTTTTAAAGTTATTATCAAGCATAAAGTTACTTAACCTCTCATACCATGCTCGAGGAGTCTGCTTTAAACCATACGGAGCTTTGGTTAACTTCATCATGGAATCTGGATGGTTTTCATCTTCAAAACCTAAGGGTTGCTTAACAAATACTTCTTCGTTAATGTAACCATTTAATAATGCATTTTTAATATACATTTGGAACAACTTGAAGTTTCTATAGTATGCAGAGGCAAGTAAAATTCTAATCGATTCTAATCTAGCAACAGGTGCATAAGTTTTATCAAAATCAATACCTTCTTGTTGATTGTAACCTTGAGCTCCAAGTTTAGCTTTGTTTCTTACCACCTTACCATTTTCGTCTAGTTTTTTTTCGAAAACATTGAGTTTTAATGATTGACTTATTTTGAGGATGAGGTACTAGATTTTAGACTTTGTTTTTGTCAAATTGATTTAGTTCGTCTTTCGTGGCTGAAACCCAGATTTCATTAGTAAGGGTCTCTTCAATAGTCTTTGATTCTATTTGTGAGATGAGACTAACAAAGTTGTTCTTAAATGATGATTTTGTTCTTGGACTTTTAGAGGGGTCTCCCATAATGTATTGATGTGTATCTTGACCTCTCCATTCTCTTGGTATTTTTCTTTGCATAGGCTCCTGCTAAGATGAGGGAATTTGCTCTGTTCTAGCTTCAGAGGGGCCTTTTTGATTTTGTGATTATGAAGGTATTATAGGTGTAGTTTGAATCTCCGATGTATTTTTAGGTACCAATAGATGCTCTTCATAATCTAAGTCAGTTACTGTATCAAATACCACATGTATCGATTCTTTTATTATATACTATGAATCTTTTACTAGCGGTACTATAGCCTAAAAAAATAGCTTCGTCTGATCTCTCATCGAACTTTCCAAGATTATATTTTTCATTGTTTAGCACGAAACACTTGCACCCAAATGTTCGAAAGTAAGCAACATTTGGTTTTCTTCCTTTCCATAGCTCATAAGGGGTCCTTTTTAGAATAGGTCTTATAAGACATCTATTAAGTACATAACATGTCATGGATATTGCTCTTGCCCAGTATCTGTGAGGTAGTCCACTTTCACATAAGATGATCCTGGCCATATTAACTAAAGTTCTGTTCTTTCTCTTTACCATTCCATTTTGCTGAGGCATCCTTGGACAAGAAAAGTTGTGAGTTATACCATTGCTATCACAAAATTCTTTAAACTTTATGTTATCAAATTCTCCTCTATGATTGCTCCGAATTGAAGTTATGCAATACGTACCCTTTTTCTATCTAAATTTTTTTGCAAAACTTTTAAAACACTTTAAAAGCATCATCCTTATTTGAGAAGAAATAAATTCATGTAAATATGGAGTAATCATCTACTAGAGCAAAACCATAATGTTTACCGACAAAACTTTGTGCCCTAGTGGGAATGAATAAATCTATGTCAACGAGTTCAAGTGGTTGGTTAGTAGACATAATATTTTTAGGAGAAAAGTTGTTTTTGACTTGTTTACCTTTTAAACAAGCCTCACAAACCTGATTGCTTTCGAATTTCAAATTCGGTAGTCCTCTTACTAACTCATTTTTGGACAATTTTGATAAAATGCTCATGCTGACATGTCTAAATCTTCTGTGCCAAATAAACGAATCATTTTTTAGAGAGAAAAAACACTTAACACTTTGTGAGGACATGTCTTCTAGTTGAGCACAATATATATTCTCATTTTTAGGACCAACAAACACAATATTATCATTATGAATATCAACAATTTCACAATGAGATGCATAGAAAATGACTTTGTAACCTTTGCCACATAGCTAACTCACACTCAATAAGTTATGTTTCAAACCATCAACAAAGAGAATGTTATCAATAGAGGTAGAGTCAAAATGGCCAATTTTACCAATTCTGGTGACCTTTGCTTTATTTTTGTTTGCAAAGATAACATTATCTCCGTCTTTTCTTTCAATTTAGTGGAAGTGTGATATTTCATCTGTCATGTGTTTCGAATAGCCACTATCAACAATTCATTGATTCTCCCTTGTCTCCGTTTTGAAACATATCTGCATAAAGTATTATCTCATTTTAGGTACCCAAAATTTTTTGGGTCATTTCGAGTTAGTAGTTTGACCTTTTGTTCTCCAAACATACATCTGAGATAATTTCTTTTTACGAAAATTACAAGAATAAATAACGTGACTATGTTTACTATAGTAATTGCATAAAACAGATGAATGATAGTTGTTATAATTTTTGCCACTTAACATGTTCTTGTTATCTTGGCTCTAGCTACTACTGGATTTAACAAAGAAGTTTTTATATAACCTTATATTGTTATTTTCATTATATCTTATTTCGATCTTACCAAAAATGCATTTACTACTACCAAGCAATGCATCAAGATTCTTCCTTTTATTAATAGAATTTTCCAATTCTTTTTCTGGAGATTAGATCTTTCCAGCACTTTTCTCCTTTTCAAGTTCTAAGGCGACGACTTTTTCTTCTCACTCTCTTACCTTATTAAAATCATTTTTGAGTAGCGTATTTTCCAACTTAGCTACTCTTTCTTCTAGAGCTTCTTTTTCAGAAACCTTTTGCTTATAGTCAATCTCAAGAGACATATTCTTGGCCTCCAACTTCTCATTCGCAGATTCAATGATTTAATCTTACTCTTCAGAAATGCATCATTGCTCTTGAACTTCTCAACTTCTTTGAAATACTTCATTGTCAACCTTTTGTACTGATCATATAATTAATGATGCAGTTTTCAATTCATCAACTTCAATATCCGAGTTAGAATAATATACCTCATCGTCTTCTAATTCGGCTATGAAGCAAACATTGTTGACTACTTATGGTTCTTCTTCTTTAAAGGTTTCAGAATCTTCATGTGACCAGGCTACAATCATCGCTTGCTTTCTGGATTTTCTGTTCTTTGACTTATAATTTTGAAGAAGAGGATATTCTGGTCTTGTGTGTCCAAGCTTCTTGCAGTAATGGCATATGATTTGATTGTTTTGTGTATTGCTATTACTGCTGTTGCCTTTTGATAGGAACATGTTGTTTCCAACTTTCTCTTTTCTTCATTAGCTTCTTTTTATAGAAGTGGACATATTTTTTGACCATAAAATTGAAGTCGTCATCTTTGTCTATTTGCAACTCAGTGTCACTTTCATCACCGTTTGATTTGTCAGTTGCTTTTAGTGCCATTCCTTTTTTGTAGGAGGATCCTTCACCACGCCTAAGTTCGGTTTCATAGATTATCATATTTACTCATAGCCAGTCGAGTGAAATAGCGTCTAGATCTTTTGTTGTTTCTAGAGTTGTCACCTTAGGTCTCCATTCCTTTAGTAGTGACCTTAAAATATTCATTACGAGCTCGTCATTGGGATATATTTTTCCTAAGTTCTTTAAAGCCGTGATGATGTTATTGAAGCATCCGAAGAATTCATCTATGGTCTCCCTCTGTTTCATGCCAATAGTTTTATTGATGCACTAAAAGACTTATTTAATGCTTCTTTATCTCATTTATTCCTTCAAATGTGACTTGTAGTTTGTTCTACATTTCTTTTGTTGTAGAGCAGTAGGATATCTTTTCATATTCTTCTAGAGACAACACACATATCCGGTGATGTTTTACTTTAGCATTTAGTTGTGCATTTTTCCTGTCAGCATCAATTCATACTTTTACGTTGTCAAAAGTGGGAATTGTAGCTCTAACTCTAATGGCTTGCCATACTTCGATATCTACAGATTGGAGATATATGGTCCCTTCAAAACTTTTTCAAAGTTCTTCAACCTTCTACACTAGTAGTATTTCATTAGCCTCTTCAAGCTCTCAAATAAAAAAGAAGTTTGTTCTATATGAGTTTGAATAATCTCTCTCAACAGAATTTCATTTTTTAACGCACAAGATAATTTTTTACAAAGATATCACTTTCAAGAATGCATAGTTCTGACAATATAGCCTCGTAAGCTTCTATATCACTTCGTTGTTATTGGCAGTCATATTGGCTCTTCGTTATATAGTCAATTTCTTTAACTAACAGTTGCTTCATCTTACATCCTTAGTCAACTGGATATGTATAACTTCGTTGTCAACTTTGTCCAAAAATTCTTCCAGTAATCATGTGGCTAATATAAGTTTTTTATAATTAGTAGGATTCTTTCGGATAAATTATTTCTAATAAGATAAATTCATAATGAAAAATCTTACAAAAAAAAAGCATATTTCTTATAATTTTATTTTATTTTCAAAATAAGACCGCTGAATTATACAAAATATGAATATAATTAAAATTAAAATATTATAAACTTATCGTCAAAATCATTACCCATGATCTTTGAGCTAAACGATGCTGCAGAGAACTGCGCCTTTCATATGCTCATCTCTACGTAGTTTCTATAAAGTGCCTCCCACTACGGTTCCATATAAGAGCGGCAAAAAAAAAGGATGGAAACTTGACGCAACTAGGAGAAAGAAATAAAGAATTCAACTTGGTTTTAAAAAGCTATATATATACAACTATATAATATATAGGATTGCGAAGTGCGCCACTTGGGCTAATATTCTACGAGGAAATGGCTTGATTGTGTCACTGATTGGCATGTTAAGTGCTTACATCATATACATGGAAGGCAGCTGTTAACTCAATGCACTCGGTTGTTTTGATTGGGCAATTCAGTAAGAAAAAGATTGTAAAGAATATCGAAGATCGTTAGCATGCATAATTGCAATTTTTGGGCATGCTTGCTCTTTAATTAGCTTTTCGAAAAGAAATGTACATAATGAGATTGAAGCACTGATGCGTGAGAAAGGTTCTTATATATATATGTGTGTGGGAGGAATTTGTAATTATTATTATTTATATATGTATTGAATAAATTATTTGATAACATAATATTTATAAATTTTAAGTTATTTGTTTTTTGTTTACTAATTATTCTATTCCGATCATTCGTTTACTTCAATCTGTTACCAATTCCGCTGAGAGATACATCTTATATATGTATACGAATGGTGCTGTCCGTCGTAATAAACAAAGCCTAACATAAAAATTCTTGGTTAAAATCATACTTATACTACATACTCCACGTCTCTCAGCGGATATATATATATATATAAAGTCCCAATCGCATTTTTTTAAAACAAGAAATTAAGAAAAGTCGTAATAAATTGCTTAGGTTTAAGATTGATAATCTTATGAGATGATAAGACATGAATTGAAAATATTTACCGTGTGAGGGAGGGCATCAATGGCTGACTAGAAACGAGTAATGGTTAAGAATACTAGTTTGGGTTCGCCAAGACACAAAATAAAGAATGATTGCTAGAATAGTACTTTATGATGCTTTGGACCACTTCAGAATGAGCAAAGTGTCGTAAGATTGGGTATCCACACATGTGAACAGCTCACATGAAGTTGAGATGTCGATATTGTCACCAATTGTTGTTTTCCCTTTAATAATTCTAACTTGCTTAAAGCCTACGTATTTCTGCAAGTGGTGGTGAGGGATATTCTCCACATTTTTGCTTCTACACAAATCACTAGTTAGAGTGTGACTGCCACTAATAAGAAGCAAAATATCTCCAAAATTCCAAGTACCGGTATAGCCACCCACCGACACAAGCATAATATCTTTGCAATTATCATAATATTCTGCTCATGGAGTAGGACCCTCCGGTTTAGAAATTTAATAGTTAAAGAATAAAATATTGATCTCTTTGTAACTGTTGCTGTTTGCCACTAATGAAATGCTAATGATGCCTGCCTGGAACAAGTTTATGCATCCTTTCACTTCTTTCATGGACTCCACTTAATATTTCTAAGGTTAAATGTTTATGCATGGATGATAATTTTCTTTTTCTCACTGCCAAAAGCATCAAAATGTTTTACATCTTAAATTAATGATCTAACAATAGTGATATTATCATTAGACATCAGCTTAAATTTGGTGAAAGTGATAAAACTTCAACTTTACTTTTACATCTAACTATTAAAGTAAAAGATACAAAAGATTTGAGTAATTTAAAAAAGTTAATCTTAATTTTTTTAACAAAATTATTTGTAATGTTTAATTTTTTATACAACCTCATTTTTTATATTTTTGTTAAAAAATGATAATAAAATACACGCAATATAAATATCAAATGTGCATTAATCAAATATTACAACATAATAACTCAATTTAACTCTTAAATTTAACAAAAACTAGAATTTAATTAGTTCTGATCAAATTTAAGAATTGAATTAAGTCATTATATCATTAACACTTAATTGGTTTACCTGTAATGTTCGTCTATGAATTTACTATTATTCTTAAAAGAAAAATAAAAAATTATAAGGAATTTTTTCCAAAAATTTTCAATTACATAGAAGCTTCATATCTTTTATCATAAATATTGTTTGTTCTATGTAATGAAATAAAATAAGATATGTAATCTAAGAAAGGAAATTAGACGACAAATTATAAACTTTGTTTGAGATGATACAAAAGAGATATATTTTAAATCGCCTTTACAGTTAATCCACTAGATATGATTTCAGTATATGATAAATTATTTCACCAATGATGCAAATATTATTTTGGCAAAATGGTAAATAAAAAGGGATTAGGTGATACGGGATGAGATGAACAAAGGAGAGAACTGAAAAATTAGGAGTAACGATGAAAATGGCTAGATTGTTTATAGTCCGATTTAATTTGTTTTAATCAATTTAAACTTAGTCCATTATATTTAAATAATTTATATTCTACTCAAATTAGAATTTAAATAATATCATTTTAGTATAACATTATTTTTAATTAATTATATCAAAATAGTGTTTTTTAATCAAATTAAAAAGATATCATTTTTGTTCAAGCTAATTTGAATATTTAAAACTGAATAACAGTAATTTTTAAAATTCAAGTTTCACTCCAAATATAATTAACTCAAATATAATTTATTAATTTTAGATCAGGTCGATCTCAAATGCTTTTTGCATCCTTAATTTGCAATACTATTAATTCTTTTAAATTTATCTACCCTTTTTGCATTTGCCTCTTTCTTCACTCATCATCAGTTAAATAATTTGTTTTATTGGTAAGTGCTGAGGCGGGATGAGATCCTCTATGCTAGGAACCTAATTATTACTCTATACTATAAGATCTTATCCACCCACAATTGTGTTTTAACGGAAGTATTCTTTAGGTGAATCAATAATAACATGAAGGAGATTTTACATGTCCTTAATTTGATCCTACATTGTGTTTAATTGTCCACTCATTTGATCCTGATGTAATCGAAACTCCCTTAGTTGTTGTTGGATATTTGGACTGTTGGCATCTTAAGAATTGACAGGAGGTTGTTGTGCTGGGGTAGGACCCAAGACATCTGCCATTCTTTCAAATTTCTTTTCACCCACATGTTGTCTTTTAACTTATACCCAAATTGGAATGGAATAGATGAATGATATTTACCAGGCACATACCGTTCCAAATTATCAAAGGACATGTCATAATATGCAAATATCTTAGTTAGCAGCATCTGATAAGGCAATCCTTGTGTAGTATTTTTATGACTCCCCTTATCCAACTTAAAATGTATAATCATCGAGGGAAGGTTCATTCGATTATCTTTCAACAAATTATAAACAACATAAGTGTCTAATAGATTGCATATTTCGACTGAGCTGCTTCTTAGGAAGATGGATGTAGCAGAGAGGGATGCAAGACATCTCTGAAGAAGGTCCAATTTTTGGCACCAGGGTCTGTCATCTTGGGTTTTTTCATCATTAATACATATCGATTGAACAACTTCACCCAAATCTAGATTAACGACATCCCACTTATTACATGGAAAGTCAGTTCGTCCAATTGGAGCTATATCTAGCAGATTCCCTAAAATTTCTTCAGTCAACAAAATCTTAAATTCTCTAACCCAGGAGACAATTGCCAAGTTGCAATCAATAATTTCTTTTCTCATATGTGTATAAAATGATCATACCAGACCATCACAAACTTTTTCATGCAAGTTTAAGAAATTGTGCCAATCAACAGACACAAAATAAGAAAAAACAGGAATACCTATGTCATCAAACAACATAAGAGGCAAAATCGCCCAGAAACCACCTTATAGCGCATCTTCTATCTCGCTTATGCTTCCATCAATTGAAACATTTTTGGTGGTGCTGAAGATTTTCCTTTCTTTTGTGCAGAAACTTTTATTTTCTTTGATCTCTTGCCCTTGGGAATTTCTTCAAAGAGAGATTCTTCCCTAGTGATAAGGTCTTCTGTAGTTTCTTCAAGCATAGGCTCTTTATCTTTTCTTATTTCTTCCCTTTTCCATTTTAACGACACTTCTTCTTTCCTTGGTTCTTCCTCAAGGTTTATTTGTTTTTCAGGTATAGGCATTTTCTCAGCCTGCATTAAGAGACTTCCTTTGATTCGTGGTCGTCTAACCAGACGAATTGATTCTTCATCTGAATCTTCATTAGTGGTGTTCCAGTGTTCTTTAGAAAAATTTTGACATGTGGAAACAGGTCGAGGAGTAGTCGATGGTGGTGGTGCAAAGATTTTGGGAGTAAGAGTAGGCAGAATGAGAGTAGGCAGTGAAGGAGAAAGTGAAGGAGTTCTTAAAAATAGAGAATGAGAATGAAATCATACCTTTCTCATCAGCTTCCCCTTACTACAGACTCTTCTCAAAATAGTATATTCTTCTTCACCAGAAGATTTTTCTTCTTCTTTTTCTTTTGCTTCTTTCTTCTTCTTCAGACGAGCTAAGGTTTGAGTCATCGGGACTTTCTTCATCAGATTTAGAAACATATCGCCGTTTTGTTAATTTATTGTGTTTGGTGGATGAATCAGAGGCTAATTCTTTAGACGAAGACAAAACCTTTTGTTTCTTTTATATGAAAATAATGGAGTCTCCCAAATGGATGTTTTTAAAAATTGGGGCTTTTTAATAGTAGATACAGAAACAGGTCTAGTAGAGGCGATCCTAGTGTTGATGACAAAGAAGATTCAGAAACAAGAGTTTCAGTCCCTTATTCATGGCGAAGGGTTTCACCATAGTTAGTAGTTGGTGTCAAATATTTCTTTTGGCCTTTGGACTTTGTTCGTGCCATTTTAAAAAGCAGAGGATTCTGAAAATTATTGAAGAGATTTGCAAAGGAGAGGGTTTGATTGTAGTGAGATAGAAGGAGATGCAATGAATGTTGAAGATAAGATGGCGAAAGGGGCCATCTTGAGATATACCAAACAATTTATAAGAGACGGTTTCGTGTGAAGATGAAAGATCGTACATGTTCTCATAGTATGATCTTTTATGTGTCTTCTGTCAGTCATACGAAAGTCTGACAGTACTGCACGGGTGTTTTTAAAAAATTCAAAACGACATCATATAGATATTATTATCTCTGAACAAAGTTATTCTTTCCCTGATAAGAGCCTTTTAAGTAAGAACATTCGAAGGAGCCTTCCAAATAAGAACATTCGAAGGAGCCTTCCAAATAAGAACATTCGAAGGAGCCTTCTAAATAAACATATTTGAAGGAACCTTCTAATATCTGCAAAATAGAATAAAATCTTTAAATATAGTTAGATGTTTGATAATTTACACATACCAAGCTCTTTTCTTAACAAACAAAATCTATCTTCGGCAAGGAGCCTAGTAAAGATATCAACTACTTGATTTTTAGTATTAACATGCAATAATTCTATAGTTCCTTCCAAAATGTGATCTATAAGAAAATGACGTTTAAATTCCATATTCTTAATCCTAGAAAGATGCACTAGATTTTTGGACAAATTAATTGCACTTGTTCCATCATATAATATGGGGATATAATTAAAGTTTAGAGAAAAATCCCAGAGTTAATGTTTCATCCATAAAATCTGAGCACAATAGCTAGTGGCTGCTATATATTCTACCTCAGTTGTTGAAAGTGTTGTGTAATTTTGTTTCTTGCAAAACCAAGAAACTAAACATCCACCAAAGAATTGACAGTAGCCACTTGTACTTTTCTTGTCAACTTTATCACCTGTATAATTTGCATCATAATAGCTAACAATTTCATATGAATCTTTTTTTTTGATACCATAATCGGAAATTGATAGTTCCAAGAAGATAACGAAAGATCCTCTTGACTATTTGAAGGTGACTTTCTTTGGGATTTGACTGAAAGCGTGCACAAAGACATAGCGCTAAGCATAATATCAGGTCGTGAACTTGTGAGATATAGAAATGAACCAATCATTCCTCAGTATTTTGTCTCATTAGTAGTTTTGCCATCTTCATCATTATCAAGCTTAGTTCCACTATACACTATAGTTCCCATTGACTTGACATTTTCAAAACGATATTTCTTGATAAGTTCCTTTGTGTGCTTGTCTTAACTATGAAGATTACTAAAGATAACTCTTCCGTCATACTCATTTCAAACTCCCCCTGCATTAAAGTTGAGAATTCTTCACAGAAAGATGGATTAGTAGCATGAAATATTATGTCATCAACATATACTTGAATTATAAGTAAATCATTTTTCTTTGTCTTAATAACTAAAATTTTATCTACCTTTCCTCTTTTAAAGTTATTCTCAAGCAAAAAGTTATTTAACCTGTCATACTATGCTTGAGGAGCCTACTTTAGACCATAAAAGCTTTTATCAATTTCGTCATATAACCTGGATGGTCTGTAGTCTCAAAACCTAGAGGTTGCTTAACAAAGACTTCTTCATTAATATATCCATTTAGAAAAGCACTTTTGATGTCCATTTGGCATAATTTGAATTTTTTATAACATGCAAAGACAAGTAAAATTCTGATTGATTATAGTCTAAAAACAAGAGTAGAAGTCTCATCAAAATCAATACCTTTCTGTTGATTATAGCCTTGAGCTACAAGTCTAGCTTTTTTTTCTTACCACCTTTCCATTTTTTCAAATTTGTTTCAAAATACCCAACGAGTTCCAATGACTGACTTGTTTTGTGGATGAGGTACCAGATTCCAAACTAGGTTCTTATCAAACTGGTTTAATTCATTTTTCATAGTTGAAATCCAGTTTTCATCATCAAGTGCCTAATCAATAATTTTTGGTTCTAGTTGTGAAATAAAGGCAACATAATTGTTTTTGAAGGAGGCTCTAGTCATTAGACCTTCTAAGGGGTCTCCTAGAATATAATGAAATGTATCAAGTGCTCTCCATTCTCTTGGTGTTGTTTTGCTATGAATATCTGGTGTCTTTTATTGTATAGGTTCCTACTGATGTGTACTTGGAGCAAGAGCCTTCTCTATCCTAGCTTCAGAAGGACATTCTTGATCTTGTGAATTTGAAGGCACTATAAGTGTAGATTGAGTTTGTGTTGTATCTTCAAGAATCAAAGGATGCTCTTCATCATCTGATTCAGCAACATTTGTTGAGGGTAGTGCTATGTCAAATACTACATATATTGATTCTTCTATCCTCTTAGTTCTTTTGTTGTAAACTCTAAATCTTTTGCTAACATTGTTGTATCCCAAAAATATGGCTTCATCAGACCTTGCATTAAATTTGCCAAGGTTGTCCTACCATTGTTTAACACAAAGCACTTGCACCCAAAAGCTCAAAAATATGCAACATTAGGCTTTCTTCCTTTCAATAGCTTATAGGGGTTTTTTTTTAGAATAGGCCTTAAAAGACACCTATTCAAAATGCAAAATTCTCACCAAATGCTTGTGAATGACCAGAGCAACTAGAGAGAGACGCTCTTCCTTTTCTCTACGTTGAAGCTCTGTTTCTTGGCTTCTTGTAATTCCATCATAAGGGCTCTTTGGTAATTCCCCTTATCTTCTTGTAATTCCATCATAAAGGCTCTTTGGTAATTCCCCTTATCTTCAGTTAAATTCTTACCCAAATTCCTCCTGTATACCTCTCCTTTCCTTTTCTAAAAAGATGTTCTTTCCTTTTTCCTATTAACAAAACCCAATGCTGACTGATTCCACAGATGAATTTCCCTTATTACCCTCACCTAAGCCCTCTTCCCCTACCTTCCATGCTGAAACACAATCCTCCCCCCAAATCCAGATTCAACCCTAGCAGATTCAGCTGAATCTGCAAACCTCCCCCAACACCTCAAACCCTCCACTTCCTCCCTAAAACTACACTATAGCCTAAACACCTTTTTGTACCTACCCCTTCCAATACCCCATGGAACAAAAGCTGGAAATAGGTTGTGGGTGAGCCATTTGATATTACCCTTCAATATAACCCACCCAAAGTTATTGATACCAAGGCAGTTGTGCATTTGGACATTGAGACTCTGCGGATTGGTGCTAGAGTATGGGAATCCTCCCTGGTTGGTTTCTTCATGGAAAGATGTCTTGCTTTCCCTATCATTCAAAAGTGGGCAGCAAGCCATTGGAAGAATAGGGGACTCGCCGATGTTCTTCTTACTGAAGACAATTTGGTATTATTCAAATTTACCTCATAAGATAAAGCAAACAAGATAATCGAAGAAAGTCCATGACATGTAGCTCAGCTAACCTTATTCCTACAAAAAAGGCAGCCAGGTATAAAGTTTGAAAACATCAAGGTGCATAACTTTCCACTGTGGATTAATTTACATAATATCCCATTAAGTATTGGACTACCTAAGGTCTTAGTTCCTTGGCTAGTTTCATTGGTAGACCTCTATGTATGGATGAAACTAATGCCATGAGGAAGAGGGTTGGCTATGCACAGATTTGTGTCAATGTAGATAGATACAAGGAGCTACTGGACTGCATTCCCATTATGCAGTTGGGTATTGACAATGTCCTGTAAGAAAACTTGATATATGTCTCTTATAGTTGGAAACCCTCGGTTGTTATACAAGGGAAGGTGTGAAAACCAACTGGAAAGGTTTTCTCTAAAGGCGATTATAAGGAACTAATCGGCCTTGAAGATGGTCCTACTTGCCTAAATGTACCTAAGCTAGAACTAGATACACGATACAAGGGGTGGGAGAAAAAAATCATATCACCTTCATCCAATATAAGGGGAACATAATATGTGTTGGCCCTGGGTCCCCATACGGATTTTATGGCGATTACATGTCACCATTAAGAATTTATTTGAAATAATAATAAATATAATTAAGAACATTTCAATAAAATACAAGAGAACATTTAAATTTAATTACAGTCTCGCCAAGGAAAATTTGTGGTGGGATCATAATTAAGATAATTATAGAAATAAAATGAAATTATTCAAAAAAAACGATTTAATAAAAACAATTAATAAACAATTAATAGCTAATATCATAATAAAAGAAATAAATAAGAATTATATTAAATAAATAAAAATTCATAGGAAAAGTAAAATAAT
The DNA here is from genome assembly GCA_027563885.1 of Erythroxylum longipes. NCBI lineage: Eukaryota > Viridiplantae > Streptophyta > Magnoliopsida > Malpighiales > Erythroxylaceae > Erythroxylum > Erythroxylum longipes. The sequence goes on along the minus strand of JAOQMS010000002.1, from coordinate 5,356,996 downwards.
ACTCAACAATTTTATGAAAATTTTTCCATAGCAAAAATGAGCAAAGAATAACTAATTTGGGTGTTAAAAGAATTTAATTTATATGATCATGCAGTGGCTGCACAATTTGAGGTTCAGGAGAAAGAGAATGTGTCGGAACAGATACAGGCGGGTGATAAGGTGAGTGAGCTATATAATGAGGCAATTCTAGCTAATGTTAATCACTCTGGGGGTAAATCAGATTCTTTATTTGATGAGGGTGCTATTTCTTACACCAATTCCTCCAATGGAAAGGTGACAGAAGGAAGTGAGATTGAAAATTTACAAATAGTGACTAGTTCAAGAAGTCAGAGGAGTGGAAGGAGGAGAGGGGCCAAAGGTAAAAATATATCATTATGTCAGTCATAATATGGAATGTTTAAGGTATAAACTGCCCAGAAAAGCTTAATGCTTTGAGGGATTTTTTTGGAAGGATTAAGCCTCTTATTATAATTATGCTTGAAACTAAAATTTGGTATGAGAATATGAATAAGGTAAAGATTTTTGGCTCTTGTTAGTCCTTCTTATCCAGTCATCAATATCAACACTATGGCAGAATAATTATTGGATTTAATACTAATTTTGTTAAAGTGGAGGAGGGTCTTTTTAATGATCAGCTGATACATCTTAAAATCCACTTCATCTTGGAATGAACTATTTTCTACTCTTCCTTTGTTTATGATTACAATACTGCATTTCAAAGAAGCTCTCTTTGAACACCTCTAAAAGGCATTCAAAGCACCATATCTGGCCCCTAGATGATTGCAGGTGATTTTAACACCACTATTTTTAGAACTGAAGCAGAAGGGCATTATAGCCTGAGGAGATACAATGAAAATTTTGAACTTTGTGTCGAACAGATGGAGGTAACTGATCTCAAAATGGAAGGCATTTCTTCACCTGGTCTAATAAACAAAGGGATTCTTAGCTGATTCGAAAAAAGTTAGATAGGGCTATTGTTAGTAGAGAATGGCTACTCCAATTTGCTAATAGTAAGGCCTATTCATGGATCCTCTCTTCTCTGATCACTCTCCCATTCTAGTTGAGGGACTCTTTTGAAAGTCCTCTACCCACTTCCCTTTATATTTAATAACTATCTTGTTAAAATGAATGGATTTGGTGATGCAATCAGGAGGGGATTATCAGTTAAGGTTTCGGGTTCCAGGCAATCCATATGCTGCCAAAAACTTAAAGCAATTAAAGCAGAGTTGAAGATACTAAAAGTTTCTCATTCCCCTTGTACTCAAGCTGCTATTGATATTGCTAAGGAAAGAGTAGCTGCTACTCAAAGTTTACTCTCTTATAATCCTAATGATTCGGACCTTCTTTCGAAGGAAAAGTTAGAACTTGACGACTTTTTGAGAGCAGTCCAAGATCGCTTTTCGCTCATCCATCAAAGGGCTCAGATTAATGGATTAGGGAAGGGGATAGAGCTTCTAAATTCTTTTTCAATTCCCTATTTGATAGAAGGAATGTCAATAAAATATGATCGATAATCAGTACAAAGGGAAGAAACCGTAATGATCAATCAAGCATCATGGAGGAAGCTATTAAATTCTATAGAGGTCTTTTGGATTTGAATATGGATTTTGATTCCTTTTTAGACCCCATTAAGAATTTTATCATTAATAAAAGTCACACTTGAAGATACTAGGAAATTTGTGGAAGACATTACAGATGATGAGATCAATGCCACAATATTTGCTATGAATGGGATGAAAGCTCTAGGACCAAATGGGCTCAATGGATTTTTCTTCCAAGAGACATGGTCCTTTATAGGACCTATGGTTAGAGAGGCTATTCATGAATTTTTTGCTAATGGAGTGCTCCTAAAGGAGTTTAACAAAACGTTTCTCTATTTAATCCCCAAAACTCCTAGACCCTCTACTTTTGACGATTTCAGACCGATTGTATGCACCAAGTTTCTCTACAAAATCATTGCTAAGATTTTTACTAACCGACTGAAGGGAGTACTCAACCTCATTTTCACTGAGAATTATAATGCTTTTATGAAAAATAGAGATATTAGGGACAACATTCTTATTGCACAGGAACTTCTTAAAGGATACACCAGAAGGAACTCATTCCCTAATTATGTTATCAAAATAGATTTCAACAAAGCTTTTGATTACATCAGTTAGCCCTTCCTATTCAAAGTTCTTAAGGAGTTCAATTTTCCATATCCTTTTATTAATTGGATTAAGGCTTGTGTTACAACTACAGCCTACAGTGTGCTTATTAATGGCTCTCCTTCCAGAATTTCCAAAGGGAAGAGAGGAATTAGACAAGGGGATCCCTTGTCCCCATACTTATTTATCCTATGTATGGAAGTGCTCTCGCTAATGATCAAGTCCAAAGTCTTTCATAATCCTAAATTCAAGTTTCACTCTAAGTGTAGGAAACTATCACTCACTCATCTCTATTTTGCAGATGACCTTATTCTCTTCTCCAAATCTCATCCAGATTTGGTGAAACTACTAATGGACACTCTCAAAGAATTCTCTAAGATGTCAGGTCTTAAAGTGAATTTCCACAGAATTCTCTTTGTTCTCTCTACTTTGCCAGACTCTCCAGGGCACTATTTCCTCTCTGACTGGTATGGACAGGAAAAATCTTCCTTTACAGTACCTAGGTCTTCCTATTTCCACCAAAAGACTATCCTTCAATGATTATCTTCCCCTTATTGAAAAATTCAAAGGTGACTAGGCAAATGGACAAACAAATTTTTGTCTTATGATGGTAGGGTTCAACTTATTAAATCTGTTCTATGTTCCCTTCATCTTTACTGGACTACTCACTTTCCCTTGTTAAAAAAGCTAGTCAAAAATATAGAGAAGTTGATGAGAGATTTTCTATGGGGGAAAGCAAATGGAGGTTCTGGGGTTGCGAAGGTTAAATGGGCTGATCTGTGTAAACCAAAGGTGAAGGGGCTAGGGATCATCACTATAAGAGTTGCAAACAATATCTTTCTGATCAAAAGGCTTTGGAGAATGATCCAGGATAAGCATTCATTGTGGATGAAATGGCTCCATAACTACTTTTTGAAAGGGAAAACATATGGTCCCTTCTTATAAGGCCATCTCATTCTTGGTTCCTTAATCAGATCTTAAGAAAAAGGGAAGAAGTAACAAATGATGTCTTTTGTAAAATTGGAAATGGCCAAACATTGGACGGACTATGGTCCCCTTTCCTCTAACCCCATTGCTGTTTCTACTTTTTCAGATCGTGACCACAAAGCTAAGGTAGCTAGTATTATAAATCATAATGAATGGATACAATTTATGGATTCAATCAGTCATCTGAGACCTCTATACCCTCCTGATCTTAACTTATAGGACTGTTTTCTATGGAAAGAATCTTCTATTGAAACTTTTTCTAGCAAAATCTACAAAAAATGGCTCTATCACTCTGATAAAGATGATCTTGGGCCAAAGCTAGATGGTGTAATATTCTCATGCCAAGTTTTGCTTTCCTACTATAGCTGGTGGTAACGAACAGGATAGCAACAACAAACATACTCCAATTTATTGAAAATTTGGACCAAAATTGCTATCTATGTAGAAGAGGTATTGAAACTAGGGACCACCTATTCTTCCTATGCCCTTTTTCCAGTTTCATCTAGAACAGGATCAGAAATTGCCTTTCATGGCATGGGACATCAAATTCACTCATCAAGGTTGGTAAGATTTTAGCAGAAGCGCAAGCTTCCTCTCCACTCTGAAAGAGGAAGGTTCTATCTCTAGCTATATCTACCCAAGAGATATGGAAAGAAAGAAATTAACGAAAATTTCAAAACAAGGAACATTCAGCTGATTTAGTGCTACAAATTATCATACAGAAAGAGAGATAACAATATACTTATTGGGAAATGGAACAAAACTACTAGACAAGGACTGAAAATCAGATCTTACCTGAGGAAGTCAGATATTGCAAGTCGTAAGGAGAGCTAGTAGCGTACCTACGGTTCAAGATCTCCACCTTCACTGCAAGTATAAGGGAAGATAGGTAATATAATCATCATTGGAAGAAGTTTCGACACGATGAAATTGAAGATCCTTATAGGATTGTCGCGATTTGTAAATTGGATTGATAGAAGCACCAACCCTAATCTAGAACATTTCGGGAAGCTCAGAGGATGGGGGTGGATTTCATTACTAATTTGGAATGAGTCAATAACGTATGTCATTTTTGTGTGATGCTTATTCAATATATCTAAACGGGGTCGTATTGTCACTTGCTTTTATGTAGTATTTCTACCGTGCTTCTTAACTACTAGAGAGCTCTTCCTCCAGTAGTTTTGTACTCTACTCTACTTTATTCATTAATTTATTTTTAATTTCTCAAAAAAAAACTTCTGCCCAATATCCATGAGGTATGTTGCTTTCATACAGCATGGTCCTAACCATATCAGTAAGGGTCCTGTTCTTTCTTTCAACAACTTCATTCTACTGAGGAGTCCTTGGACATGAGAAATTATGAGTTATGCCATTATCATCACAGAAATCTTCAAATTTTCTGTTATCAATTTTTCTTCCATGATCGCTTCGAATTGAAGTAATGCGGTGCCCTTTTTCAATTTGAATTTTTCTACAAAACTTCTCAAAAACTTCAAAAGCATTATCCTTATTTGCCAGAAAATAAACCTATGTAAATCTAGAATAATCATCTATTATAACAAAACCATAATGTTTTACACCAAAACTTTGAGTTCTAGTAGGACCAAATAAATCCATATGTATAAGCTCAAGTGGTTGGTTGGTAGATACAACATTCTTAGGTGGAAAGCTACTTCTAACTTGTTTTTCTTTTATGCTTGCTTTAATTATTTTCAAAGTTTAAGTTTGGTAATCCTCTTACTAGATCATTTTTGGATAATTTTGATAAAATGCTTATGCTATCATGTCCAAATCTTCTATGTTAGATTGATAAGTCCTTTTCTAGAGACACAAAACACTTAAATTTTTGAGAAGACATGTATTCCAATTGAGCACAGTATATATTATGATTTCTAGGATCAAAAAACACAATTTTGTCGTTATTATTATCAATTATTTCACAATAAGATGCATAGAATGTGATTTTATATTCTTTATCACATAATTAACTTATACGCAGTAAGTTATGTTTCAAACCATCAACATAGAGAGCATTATCTATAGAAATGAAGTCAGAGGCACCAATTTTATTAATTCCTGTGACCTTTGCCTTGTTTTTGCCAACAAAGACAACATTAATGTCATCTTTGCTTTCAATATAGCTAAAATGTGATGTTTCACCTGTCATGTGTCTTGATCAACCACAATCAACTATCCATTAATGTTCTCTTATAACTGTTCTGAAGCATATCTGCAGAATATATTATCTCAATTTAGGTACCCAAACTTTTCTGGGGTCCTTTCGGGTTAGTAGTCTGACGGTCTGTAAACTTATATTTAAGATAATTTTTTCATTCTACGAATGTTACAAGAATGAATAATATGTCCATGTTTTCTATAATATAAGCACAAAACAGATAAATGAAGGTTACTATCATTTTTACCATGCAATAGGTTCTTGTTGTTTTAACTATATATATCGCTATTTTTAACAAAGAAGTTCTTGTACAGCTTGATATTGTTATTTTCATTATATCCTATTCTTGCCTTATCAAAAACACCTTTACCATTACCAAGCAATGCATCAACATTATTCTTTCCATCAATAAAAAATGCTAAATCATTTTCTAAAGATATGATCTTTTCAGCAAATTTTTCTTTTTCAAGTTCTAGTATAGTAACCTTTTCTTCTAATTTTTTTTACTTTTTCAGAATTATTCTCAAGTAATGCATTATCTAATTGAGTCACCTTTTCTTCTAAAAAATCTTTTTCGCACATCTTTTGCTTATAATCATTTTTAATTTTAGCAAGAGACATACTTTTAGCGACAAGTTCTTATTCACTGATTCTAATGATTTAATTTTATTCCTCAAATATGCATCATTTTTTAATCTTTTTCAACCTCTTTAAAATACCGCACAGTTAACTTCTTATATTGAGCATACAGTTCATGATATGCATCTCTTAGATCATCAAATTCAATATTAGAGTCAGAACTATATACCTAATCTTCTCCTGAGTTGGCTGTAAGGCAAACATTGCTTACTTCTTTAAACACTTCTTCATCAAAGTTTTCGAAGTCTTCATCAGACCAAGCTGTAGTCATAGTTTGCTTTCTGGGTCTTCTGTTTTCAGTTTTTTCCTTTTGAAGAAGAGGGGACATTCTGTTCTGATGTGTCCGGGCTTTTTGCAGTGATAACATATAATTTGATTATTATGTATATTGTTATTGCTACTGTTGCCTTTTGACAGGAACTTATTGTTTCTAATTTTCTTATTTCCTTATCTTTTCTTTATCAACTTCTTTTTGTAAAAATTTGCATATTTTCTGACTATAAAATTGAAATCATCATCTCCATCTATCTGCAATTCAATGCCGCTTTCATCACCATTTGATGGAGTTGAATCATCAGTAACTTTTTAAGTCATTCCTCTTTTGTAGGAGGATCCTTCCTCTCGTCGAAGCTCTATCTCATGGATCATCAAATTTCCTCTTAGCCAATCAAGTGAAATAGTATCTACATCCTTTACAGTCTCTAGAGCTGTCACTTTGGGTCTCCATTCTTTTAGTAGTGACCTTAGGATCTTTTTCATGAGCTCATTATTGGGATATATCTTTCTTAAGTTCTTCAACGTTGTGGTGATGTTGAATCATCCAAAGAATTCATTTATGGTTTCTCCCTATTTCATGCTAATAGTTTCATATTGATGTACTAAAAGACTTATCTTATGCTTCTTTAACTCATTTGTTCCTTCAAAAGTAACTTGAAGCTTGTCTCACATTTCCTTTATTATAGAATAGTAGGATATCTTTTCATATTCTTTTGGAGAGAGTGCACAAATCAGATGATGTCTTACTTTAGCATTCAGCTGTGCATTTTTTCTATTAACATCAATCCATAATTCTACGTCATCAGTAGCAGGAACTGTATCTCCCATTTTGATAGCTTGCCAGACTTTAATGTCCATAGATTTGAGATAAATTGTCAACCTTTCCTCCAATATGAATAGTTGTTTCTATTAAAATAAGTAGGCTTTGTAACATATTGTCCTTCAAGACTTATCAAGTTGTTTCTCATGATTTATCACGTGCTATAAAACACAATAAATGTGAAATCAAGGTTCTAATACCAAATGATAAAACAAACATACGCCAGAGGGGGGGGGGGGGTGAATTGTTTGTTACTTAAATATTTTTTTGCTAGTTACTATTAACTTGTATAAACAATAAAGACCTATTAAAATTTAAAAACAAAAGGAGCCTGTCAAATTTTAAAACCAAAGGAGCCTGTCAAACTTTAAAACAAAAGGAGCCTGTCAAAATTTTAAATTGAAAGGAGCCTCGCGCAAACTGAAAACAACAGTGACTAAAATGTGAAAATTTAAAAGTTAAGGAAAGAGGAAGAACGACAACCAATTTATACTAATTCAGCTTATAACGAATCCTAAGTCTAGTCCCCAAGTATCTAACTTAAGTGTTTCACTAATAAATCTCCAAGTAGTAATTTGACGAGCCTTTCGAAGCTCACAAGTACACATTTTTTAAGATTATTTAACCTTCTACACTAGTAGTATTTATCAAGCCTCTATAAGCTCTCAACTAATGAAAGTAGGGTTGCTCAATAGGAGTTTCAATAAATATTGACCTTTCTCTTGATAGAGTGTTTTTACTTTCTAAAGCTCAAAAGTAATAAGGTACATCTTTTCGAGAACAAGTATTGATGCTAGTGATGTACTTCTAAAGTCTGTTATATAATTGAATGCAGTAGTTATCCCTTAAATAAAGATTCCCTTCAACTAGCCCTTGCTTCAAATTTATCATCAACTGACTGACTGAATCGGCTTTGGTTATGTTACTACATCTTTCTCAATATCTTTGTTAGAATCTTCAAGTATCTGGTTGTTTGAATAATCCTTTTACCATATATTCAAAGCCGACTATCAAATTGGTTGAATAGGAGGATCTTTTGTCCGTACAAAAACGATAGGAGCTTATCCATTCTATATATTGCGGAACTACTTACTATCAAAGTGAATTTGTTAGACTTATTCATGTAAAATAGGAAAACATTTATTTCTTTTATTTGAATAGATATCCTCTTGAATATCATTATCTTTTAGAAAAAATAATCCAATAAATTTGAATTTTGAAATCTTAACTAAATATTATTAATTGTTACCATCAAAATTATGAATTTAAAAGCCTTAGGCTAATGTTTTCGAATTACGGAAATAACTTCTTCGTGAAAATTACAAAAAGAAGACTACATACATCGATAATCCTCATCCGACTTTCGCAAAGCAAGGAACCTTATGTATGGGGTATGTTGAAAAAAATTATTTAGATACCTTGACTATTTGTTTTTGGTTCCTGTTAATAGCCTCACCTAGAACTTATTGTACATTAGGATGTTAATATAACTTTAGATGTTTGGAATATTTGAGTTTATTTTAACGCAAAGTCCAGGTTATGCATTAATCTCATAGGCAGACATATAACAGTCCAAATGAATCCTTAAGTGAGGGGCTTAATTATTCAAACAATAAAAATGATAATTCTAAAGCTTGAAGTAGCCATTCTTTATCATCCACTCCAGGCTCCAGTGGTGATTCACATTCTTAAG
>JAOQMS010000002.1:5318065-5329647 GCA_027563885.1 Erythroxylum longipes | reverse complement strand
GTGAAAATGAGCCTCGAGCTCAAAAGTGATTAAGAGCCTAAGGCTCACTATGTATAATGAGCCCTGTATCCCCCAAGAAGATAAGGGACAGTTAGTAATAAGCCCGGTATCTAATGGATACGGGACAGTTTAGGCACTTGGTCACAACAAAATAACAAATGAAAAGTGAGTCTCATGTGCATTGCATATGCATTATATGGGTGATTAAATTGTATTGAATGTGGAATGTGAAATGTTGTGAATGTGATTATGTGTTATGTGACTGGGTGAGCCATCGATGATGGTCACTCATTGAGTTCATAAAACTCACCCAAAATTTGCAATTATTTTTCAGGATTAGAAGAATACCCTGTTAGGCCAACGGGAGTATACCTACAACATACAAGTGAAGGATAGAGGTCGGGATCAGTTCGCGTCTGGATTGCATTTCCTTAATTTGTATTGAATTGTTTATTCCGCAACTTTTTATATAAAATTATATTTCAAAATAACTAAAGCGTTTTGTATTTATGAAAAGGGCCCAAATGGCTACTGAAATTATTGTTGATTTTATTACTATGATTGAAAGTGTTTATGAAATAAAGTGAGCTCTATTTGTTGTGATTTAAAAAAAAATTGTACTAAAATTTGAATGATTGAGTGTTATACCACGCCACCCTCACGAGGCACGAGCTCGGACATCACCCATTAATGTCGGGTTCAGGTCTTGCGGGAGTGGGGTGTTACAGTAATAGTCCTAAATAAGTATCCTATCCCAGTCATTGATGAGTTGCATGATGAAATTTTTGCGGCATGTTACTTTTCCAAGATGGACCTCAAGTCTGGGTACCATCAAATTAGGGTGAAAAAGAGTGATGTGCCAAAGACAAGTTTTAGGACTTATAAAGGTTATTATGAATTTCTGGTAATGTTGTTTGGTCTCATAAATGCTTTAACTACTTTTCAGAGTATCATGAACAATATTTTTAGGCCATTGTTGCATAAAGGGGTGTTAGTTTTTTTTATGACATTCTAATATATAGTTCAAATTGGCAAGGTCACTTCTGTTTAGTGAGGAGGGTCTTGAATGCCTTACTTTCTAATCATTTGGTGGCTAATCAAAAGAAGTTTGCATTTGGGGTACAACAAGTTGCATATTTGGGGCATATTATTACACCCAAGGAGTTAAAATGGATCTTGAGAAAATTAAAGATATTATGGAATGGCCTAACACCCAAATTAGTAAAAGGGGTTTGTGAATTTTTGGGCCTCACAGGGTACTACCATAAGTACATTCAAAATTATGGACAATTAGCAAAGCCTTAAACAGAGTTAACTAAGAAGCATGGGTTTTATTGGAATGAGCACACTCAGGCTACTTTTGACAAGATGAAGCTGATAATGACTACTGCCCTAGTCTTAATGCTACCTGATTTTTCGAAGGAGTTTAAAATAGAGTGTGATGCCTCAGAAAAAGGTATAGGGGTAGTGTTGATGTAAGGTGAGAGACTTATTGCTTTGTACAGTAGAGCTTTCTAAAAAAGGGGATCATCTAAATCAGCTTATGAGAGAGAACTAATTGCATTAGTACTAGTAGTTCAACATTGGAGGCCTTGTTTATTGGCCCGTCATTTCACAGTTCATACTGATCATCAGCCTTTACAGCATTTACTACAACAGAGGATAACTACTCCAACCCAACAGAGTTGGATGGCCAAACTTCTCGGGTATAATTTTGAGGTGATATATAAACCTGGGAATAATAATATAGTAGTTGATACTTTGTCTAGGATGGAAGAAGAGGTAGAGTTGAAGATGACAGTTTTTTTTCTCCTTTATGGGTGGATAGTAAGAAATTAGTGGACAGGCCCAACAAGACCTTATGTTGCAACTCATTGTGCAGCAATTACAGGAAGATCCCTTATCTTGCCCAGGCTTCTCTTTGAAATAAGATATTTTTTTATGCAAGCAATGGTTGGTTCTATCGTCTACTTCCACATGGGTTCCTATTTTGCTACATGAGTTTCATACTACTCCTATGGGTGGACACTCGGGTTTCTTAAGGATATACAAATCGCTAGCAGCCAATGTGTATTGGAAAGGGATGAAACGATCAACTCAGGAATTTGTAAAGGCTTATGCGGTTTGTCAAAAGAAGAAATATATGGAATTTTTTGTTTTGGGATTGTTGCAGCCACCTGAAGTACCTCAACAAGTGTGGGAGGATATCTCTATGGATTTTATAAGGGGCCTACCTAAATCACACGGTTAGGAACCAATTTTGGTGGTGGTGAACTGACTGTCTAAGTATGGTCACTTTATTCCCTTACAGCAACTAGCATCTGTAAAGAGAGTAGTTGAGATATTCACCAAGGAAATTATTGGGCTTCATGGTATTCCTAAGTCTATCTATAGTGACTGAGATTCTCATTTCGTAAGTAGTTTTGGTAGGAACTTTTTAAGTTCCAATGCACAATTTTTAAGATGAGTTCAGTCTACCATCTCTAGACAGATGGACAAATTGAAGTGGTGAACCGAATACTTGATACTTACCTACTTTGTTTTGCTTCTGAGCAGTCCAAAACTTAGGTAACATGGGTGCATTGGGCTAAATTTTTGATATAACACCTCGTTTAAAACTTCTACGAGTTGCTCTCATTTTGAGACAGTTTATAGGAGGAAGCCTCCTTCCCTCCACCAATATGTTCTAGGGGAAATCTTGGTAGAAGCAATGGCACAGGAATTGAGAAGTAGAGATGAAGCCCTCAAACGACTCAAATTCAAAGTAAAGAGTGCTTAAGACCGTATAAGAAATTAGGCTAACAAACATAGGTGCGATAGGGAGTTTAAAAGGGGTGATTAGGTATATCTAAACCTGCGTCCTCGTAGGTAAACCACAATGGCCACCCGCATCAATCCTAAGCTGGAAGCCTGATTATATGGCCCTTTTCTAGTGTTGGAGGGCATAGAAGCGGTTGCTTACAAGCTCCAATTGCCAACCAATTTCCGAGTACACCCAATTTTTCATATCTCCTCCTTGAAGCCAACCATTAAAGCCCCTCTTATACCACCCACTCTCTCAGCTGAGTTAGATGAAGCTAATGACTTCCTTTATAAGCCTGAATGAATCTTACAAGCTTGGAATACTATAGAGGACAATGTGGCAAAAACACAATGGCATATTAAATGGAAGAGTTCCCCAGTAGAGGAATCTACTTGGGAAGATGCTGAGTACATCCAGTCATAATTTCCACACTGCTGCCTTGAGGACAAGGTTGTGTCTGAAAGAGTGGAGTGTTAGGGACTTATACCTTAGCCTCTATTAGTATATGCTAGGAAGGCCAAAAAGGGGTTAATGAGAGAAGAGGGACCAAATAGCAATAAATAACTAATTAGCAAGTAAAGATAACTAAAACTATTAGGTCAATGAGAATGGGAGAAGAGGGATTTTTATCGTGTATTTTTCCTTTTGAAAGCTATTAGCTAGGACTGAGGCTTGCAGCCATTAGTGGGGGGAGAGCTCTTAGAGTCTCCATTGTCATCTGTCTCTTTTATTACCACTATTCAATTTATTGTTGTTCTCTTTTCCTACGATTGTTGGTGTGCTCTGTTACTACTTTATTGTTTTGTTCTATTCGTTGGGTGGGTTGTTGAGAGCTAGGGTCTAACATCTTATGTCTTTGAAAATGAATTAAGTTAGATGAAGTTCTGGTCAAGAGACTTCAAGTCCTTTACCTATCGAATGGTTTTTAAAATCACTTGGAGCATTAAGGAAACTTTATTACAGCTTCCATCCGTTAATTCTAATGGTTACTAGTTAGGGACTTTAATTCTAATAAATCACTTCAAATTAAGCAAGGAAATTAGGATTGAAAGTCATTGTTTTCATTTTCCCACAAACATAAGTAATTTAGAAAGTCAACTAAGTCAATCTCCAGTTAGTTTGGAAGCCTCGTAAAGTCCTTGTTAAGGGCAGGATTCACGAGTGGAGATGTTGGTTTCTCAGTCGTTGTTGATCATAAAAGCCACTCAATTTTGCCACCATCAAGAAGCTAAGTGTGAAAACTTCAAGGTCTTGTTTGGTTGGCATAGATTCTTGTTTGGGAAAGTAATCTTTTTCTTAAAATTTAAATTATCACGTTTGGTTCATTTTTTTGAGTAATTAGGAAAGTAAAAACTTTCCCAATCTAGGAAAAGTTGTAACACTTGGATTCTAAATCCTATCACCCCTTGATAATTAGATTACTTTTCCTAGGAATTTAATCTACAAAATATGTTAGTCAAAAAAACCCCTCTCTCTCAACTCTTCGAAACTCTTCTATAAAACCTACCTCTCTTCAACTTCTCTCTCTCAACTCCCGTTTGCCTCCTCTTCAACTTCTCTCTCTCAACTCCCGTTCGCAGGATTAATGTCCAATTTTCCGCAGAGATCGACAGGTACTGGATGAACGTCTACCTCTCTTCAACTTCTCTCTCTCAACGTCTGATTTTTATATTGGTTACTGGAAAATTTTCATGCTAGTTACTAGAAAAATTTTCTTATACCTCTCTTCAAACTAGTTGCTGGAAAACATCAAAAGTCGTAGTTACTGAAAAAAATTTCTTATACTTCTCTTCATGCTAGTTACTGGAAAACATCAAATGTCGTAGTTACTAGAAAATTTTTCTTATACCTCTCTTCATGCTATTTACTAGAAAAAGTCAAACATCGTAGGTGATGTTTTAAAGATTCTGGGTCTTTAAAAAGGCTTTTCTACCAATTCCCATGAGAGTCTCTTCTTTTTCTTTGAGTACTAATCTTCTTTTTCTTTGACACCATCGTCGGTGATGTTCTTTGGAATGATGTTCTTTCAAATGCCTTGAATATGGTGTTTTTAATTGGACTAAATTAAGGTATGTCGAATGCCTTATTATAAGTAATCATATTTATGTGTTGTACTTTTATAGTAGTAATTCTCGATACTTAAAAATTAGTAATTTCTTATATGTATTCAATAAAGTTTAATTTTTTATTTTCAAATTTGTTAATTAATTGATAGGTGATAAAGAATGGCTGGAATGGATTTAGTTGCAAAGAAGAAATTATTTTATTTATTAATTGATATGCAAAGGAAACGATTAGACATGTTAAGAGTCATATTACATAACCTTTCGGTCATAGTATTGTATCATGGAAAATATTGTTTGAAAGCTCCATACTCTGTTGATGAATACTATCGATCCCGATATCTTTATAGGTTGATATATGCTAGTGATTCAACATGTTGTTCGGAATTGCGTATGGATAGATTCACATTTAGAAGATTAGTAAATATGCTTAAAACTAGTGGTTGATTAACAGATACCAGGAACACAACTATAGATGAACAAGTAGCAATGTTTCTGTAAATTCTTGGACATCACGAGAAAAATCGTACGATAAAAACTGACCTCTTATGCTTAGGAGAAACAGTTAGTAGGATTTTAATCGGGTATTAAATTTAGTATTTTATTTTAATATATTGTCAATATTTTAGGTTATTACTATCTAGTGGATGCGGGATATACAAACGGCAAAGGATTTCTTGCACCATTTCGAGGTCAAAGATATCACCTCAATGAATGGACTCCAGGATATCAACCAAATACCACCGAAGAATTTTTTAATATGAAACATTCTTCAGCTAGAAATGTTATTGAAAGATGTTTTGGGTTGTTGAAAGTTTGTTGGCATATCATTAAGAACTCAAATTGGTATCCTATTAAATTGCAAAGTAAGATTATAACGGCTTGTTGTCTTCTTCACAAACATATAAGAAGAGATATGCCTATTGATCCAGCAGAAGCTGATTTAGATGCAGAAGAGGAAGAAGAGGAAAACGAAGGTGGAGTTAAATTAGACAAAGAGTCAATCACTTCAGTTGAACCATCTGAGGAATAGACAAATTGCAGACAAACTTTAGCCAATCAAATGTTTGATGAATGGAGGCAAAATAGAAATATTGCATAAAAATATAGGCTTTCATATTTTTAGGGTCTTTATTCATAGTAGTTTTAGGTTGTTTAATATTTTTGTTAAAGACATGCAATATTTAAATTTATTGGATTATTTTCCATTTTCTTAATGTTAATTAATATTGAATTATTTTGCTTTTAGTTGTATGCTTTCTGGTTGTGTATGGTTTGATCATTTTTAACATTAAATATATTTTTGATGATATAGTTTTTTGTCAGGTATGGAACGTAATATTGGATCTCGCAGAGGCAAAGGTAGTAACCATGTTTGGACTACTGTTAAGGATGAGAAGTTAGTGGAGACCATGCTTGAACTGAAAGAAAGTGGAAAAATTGATGGTAAAAATGACAGTGGATTAAGGAAAGGATATCATAAAGAATTGGAAATGATATTAAATCAGAAATTACCGGGGCATGGTTTAAAAGAAAAACCACATATTGAATCTCGCTGTAAATTATTTAAAAAACAATATCATGCTATTTATGATGCGAGAAATAGTGGAGAAACAAGTGGTTTTGGTTAGGATGACAAAAAAAAAATGTTACTACAGACGCTGACGTGCAGAGTGCTTATCTAAAGTTTAGTACAAATTAGATTACTTAGTTTTTTAAATTATTTTTACACGATTTATATAATGATTGATGTTATAATTTTTTAGCACTATTTTTTGTATTAATGTTTTATTAATATTTTTATAATTATTAATACTGTGATTGTTATAGAGTTATCCGGATAATTCATTTGTGAGGAATAGATCATTTCCCTACTCTGATAAACTAGCTATTATTTGGGGACAAGATCGAGCTACAGGAAAAAAATGCTGAAGCACTGGCAGATATGCTAGAAAATATAAACAGAGAAGAGAATAAAGAATCTAATGAGGAGGAGGATGTTGAGCATCAAAGAGATCAACCAATCAGAGGTAATTCTCAAGGTGAAGGAAGTTCAAAGAAAACACATCGCAAAAGGAAGAGAAGTACTGATAGTTTAGTTTCATGTTTGGACCGTATCACTAAAAAGCTTACTGAAGGTTTGGAGAAATCTAACGAGCAAATGGCTAAAGTTACAAAATCTATTGCAGGGTCAAATCAGAAGGAATCTGAGAATAGGCAGAAATTAGATGAAGAATTTAGGAAAATGAAAGACTTAACACAAGCTGAACGTATTAGAGCTAGAATAAAACTTGTAAATAATCCAAATCATATGGATTATTTTTTTACTCTTCAGGATGACAAAGAAGAATAACTAAGGAAGATTTAAAGAGTAATTAGTTTTTAAGATTTTCAATTTTATTAAATTTAGTATGTTCAGAAAATATTTGGCATTTTAATTTTAATTTTGAGATTGTCTACTTGAAATAATGCACTATTTGTATTTTTATTTTCAATGTTGGAAAAAATTTTGATATTTGATTTGAATTTTAAGATTTATCTTTGTACTTGGTTAAGTTTTTTTAGTATTTTTCAATACTATTTTTATGATATAAAAGTATCATATGATTAGAATATCATAAATAAAAAAATTAACATTTAATAATATAACATGTATTACAAATTAACATTATTTAATGATTTTAATTTTTATTTAGTTTGTAAGGATATAATTAGAAACACAATTCAAAATTAAATTACATTCTATGCAATACTGTTATATACCAAATACTATAATAAAAATTTACCTACCTTTTTTATTAAAATTCTTATAAGTATCTAAACATGTGATATTTTTATTTTCTTATAAATTTATTTTTCAAAGAATCATATTCTTAATTTACTTTATTTTAATGCCAATCAAACGGAGCCTAATTATAACGAAGGGAAAAGGGACGTCTCATTTCTAAGTTGGTATGTCTAACAGCGGGTAAAGGAAATTGGTGCTAATAGTTGCAACATTAAAGTGTTATGATTGAAATCGACTCTCTTTTTTTCTGTGAGTTAATTATGTCCGTTGCTCAAAAGGTAAGCGAAAATTGTATTTGAAGAGACGTCAAACAAGAAGTGCGTTCTTTTGACAAGGTTTCTTATATCAAGTTGAAATAACTCCTTGCCAGACCTTATATAAAACCTATTCATTAACCTACCTCTGTTCCTGGAACCACCTTTCCATGCTCATAAAGAATTGGTAATAATAAGATATTGACTTCGATCATTTGGCCGTCAGGACCATGTCAGTAACTTATGTAGTGTCCAGTAAGAAGGCTCTCCTGCAAGTTGAAAATGAAAATGATGCACTAACAGAGTCATAGGCGCGCAGTAATGGAATTGAGCCCCTCAACTTTGCCCATATCGTGGAAGTAGCTAATTGCATCGGTTGAATTAAGTAGAAGTAGACTCGTTCATGGCCGCTCGAGTGAGGTAGTGGGAGAGGTCTCCAAGGTTCATCATTCAGAATTTCTTTAGATCGTGCTTTCTTACCAGCTTAAACGATAATTATTTTTCCTACACTGTAGCTCTATTTTTTATAATAATATGATTGAAGAGTATATAACTATTTTTCTACATTATAACTCTATTTTATAATAATATAACTCACAAATTGCTATTATTTGAATGCAATATCAAGTAAACTGTACCTATTTGAGTTTATATTGAGTAAATTATCGTAATATCACCATTATTCAAATACATGTTGCATAAATAATTGAATATACGTAATATTAAATTAATAATTTAATAAAATAATAATTTAAAGTTAAACAAACAATTTGGGGGCAATTAATATTAAGAGATGTAGTACTTTTTGCTTAGTGATGTCAATTTGTGCAACTTAAATCTTTGAGGTGTCAGAAGTGGGAAGCACTTGATAGTTGATAGACTTTCCACCACGGGTTAAACCAAGCCCAGGAAAAACATGATAGCTCTATTAAAACTCTTTTTTGCACCTAAAACTTGCCACTCAGTCTTCCATTCCCCTATAAATCATAAAGAAGAACACTAGCACACAAAAAACTCAGGTCTGACAACAAAAATCTTGTCTGTTACAATTTACACCCACTTCAATTGAGAATCGGCAGATTTGTGTTCATGAAATCAAATGTTCTTTTTTGGGCAATTAAAGCATGAAGTAGACTCGAGAATAACTAATAATGGGCATTTGCGAAGAGGGAAAATATACCTAGGTTCAGATGGGCTTAATGTTAAACCCTTAAATCTAAATTGCAAAATAGTACAAGTATTGGTGAGTCTTAACTAATGTTCGACACTCAGAACGATAGAACAAAACAGAGACTTGCAAATAGGTAAAAAAAAAAGGGCATTGTTGATGAATTAACAATGAATTAGTGCTTAGGGATGGAAATCTTTGATGACACGCAAGTTTCAGATAAGAGACCAAAAGATGACTTGAGATGTACCTTGGATTGAAGGTTAGACGAATCACATGCATAAGGAAGACATGTGAGAGCTCTAAGGACTTAATTTATGTTCAAATAGGTAGACCATAACTAATAAACTTGACATGAATTAGCATTAGATTAGATTAATGTGCTATGAAAGACTTTGGACTTAGAAAACTCATCATTAATATATAGAGATTAAGGGGAGATTTTGGATGATGTAGCAGATAAGATCACAGTAGTATACATCCGCTCTAAAAAATAAACATCTTCTAAAGATAGTGAAGTTCTTCATAGATATGGATGTGTCTTTCTTAATTAAACATAATATCTTATCTTGTTAGTTGTGATGTCGTTAAATTCTATTAGATAGAGTTCTATTTAGAAGAAGGCGTTATCTAATTAGTTAGTATGAGGTAATTTGATAAGGATAAAGGTGGTTTAGTTTTTTCAATTCAATTAAGATTCTGCATTGTAAAGTTAGAGGTGTCAATAAATAGCTTATTTGAGTCTTGTTCTAGAACAAAGATAGAGGGCAAACGAACATATTGAGAGAGTTAAGCACATTGACAGAGCATTCCTTTGTATACTTTTAGGAAGTAATAAAAGATTTTTTATCGTATCTTTTGTGTGTTTACTGTTGTCTTTGGCTATTCAGTGTATATGTAGCATTCTTATTCAAGTGTAAGAGTTAAACACTACGAAGGTTGTGACGCATTCAAGAATAAGGTTTTGTTGGTTAACGACCATGTGGGAAGATCGAGTATTGCCTAAGTGGAACTAAATGAAAGTATCATGTAAAGGAGTAGGTGTGACTTTGGTATAAGTTTGGCATCTAGGAAAACCTTTGTAACAATTAGTATCAGAGCCAAAAAAATCAATATGGTGGAAGGTAACAATTTGATAGAATGTGTCAATAAAATGGAGGCACTCATAGGGTCAATTCTTGAAAAGAAGGAAGAGGTCACTTCCAACTCATCTTAGTTTGACATTTTAGAGGCGCAGATCTGATAATTTATCAAATAGCTAAATTGATGAAAGCATAAGAGGATTCTAAATTGGAGATCACAATCCTAAGGTATGTCATTGCAACATTGGATGTTGGACGTGCTAAAAGAATTTTGGTGAAGGTACGCAAGCCCCAAGTTTTTTACGGCAAGCGGAGTACCAAAGAGCTTGAGAAAAAATTTTAGGACATAAAGCCATACTTTATAGTGACAAATGTATTTGATTCAGAGAAGGTGTCAATCATGATTATGTATATGATAGAGGATGCAAAGTTATGGTGGAGAACGGGAACCTCCAATGACACTAATGTCAATAGACCTCCTATTAAAAATTGAGAGAAAATGAAGAAGAAGCTAACGAACCAGTTCGTACCTAACAACAATGCATAGCTCATGAGGGAAGCTTTGAAGAAGTTAAAGCAAGACGGCTCGGTGCGGGAGTATGTGAGGAAATTCACATCTTTAATGTTAGACGTGCAAAACATATATACGGAAGACAAGTTGTTCAATTTTATAAATGACTTGTAAGGTTGGGCACAAATGGAGATAGGGAGGCAGAACGTGAAAGACCTCCTAAGTTTGATAATAGTTGCGAATGCCTTGATGGATCTCGAAATGTAGGCACCAATTTGAACTAGCAACAAGAACAAGAAGAACGGTAATACACAGAATGACTCGAAGAAAGGCAAGGAAAAGGCATGTGAATCTTCTCCATACAAGCATAAGAAACAAAAAATGAGATATTACTTGTTTCATTTATGAAGTGGCGCACTTTCCGCGTGAATGCCCAAAATGGAATGTGGGTAAGGAGTAAATGAATTCTATGGTTGGAAAGGATCAAGGAGAAGGAAAGAATTATTAGGATGGTAACATTCGGTAAATTGTGGGAATTGATTCACTTTCTCAAAAATTGTACATAGAGTCTAATTATACAATTACGCAACTCCTATCTATGGTAAGTATTAATTACAAAAAATATTCTCCACTAATTCTATTGCTAATTTGTCTCCTGATTTCTTGCAGGTTTGACTTCGGAATCTTCTAATTGCTAACACTCTCCCTCAAGTTGAGTAGTGGGATCACCAATACCCAACTTGCCTAGAACTGAGTTGAATATCCTCCCATTGACAGCTTTGGTCAAGATATTGGCTAGTTGGTCCTCCGATTGGACAAAAAATAGATCAACCGTTCCTTCTTCCAGTTTCTCTTTGATAAAGTGGCGGTCTACCTCCACATGCTTGGTCCTGTCATGCTGCACTGGTTTTTC
>JAOQMS010000002.1:5285689-5317965 GCA_027563885.1 Erythroxylum longipes | reverse complement strand
ATAATTAATTTTAATTAATTAAATATTAAATATTTAATTAAATTATTCATAATTCTTATTAGAAATTAATATATTAAATATTTAGAAAATATATATTTAGTTGAGAGTAAGTTAGATTATAATAAAAACAAAAATTGAAAACCAATATCACTTTGCTTTCATAATTTTTGAAAACTAGCAGAAACTAGAAAAAAAAAGAAAAAAAACTCAAACAAATAAAATTTTTAATTTAATTCGAAAGCAAAAATAAAAAAACTAAAAAAAAAGAATAGGAAGGCACTACTTTTATAAGTTTGATGCCCAGAAAAACCTTTGTAGTAACTAATATCATAGCTAGATTGGTGAAGTTTGTAGTAACTAATATCATAGCTAGATTGGTGAAGTATGATAAATAAAGATTTATAGATTTGGGCTAAATGAACGGGTGATTTATAAAGTAACTCAAATGACTTCACATGAGCGATGACTTAAGAGAGAGTTAATACGATATTGATAGATTCACTTGTGAAGGAGAAATGTTGGAAATTCACAACTGTAGTAATTTCATTTTGAAAAGAGACAAAAAAAAATGAAGTGAATTATATACAAAAACAGAACTCGTAATTGATTATCCATTGCCTTAGGGTTTGGTTGAGAAATAATATCCTGGTTATATATAGGCAGTTTTCGAGGCTCGATAAGGAATGACAATGAGTCAAGTTAGGCCAGGGCTGCAATTAAACTGACCCCTAACTTGACAGGCCACAGGGAGCTGGGAGCTTTATTTTTTATCGGAAGGTCTAAAATAATGTCGTTTTTTTTGTTTTTAAACAAAAAACAAAAAAAAGACATTATTTTAGACCTTCTGATTAAAAAATAAAAAAACGACATTATTTTAGACCTTCCGATTAGACCGAGTTGGAACACCTGTGGTTCAGTCAGACCAAGCAATTAGCCTGTGGCCTAGTCAATTTCAGCCGGGCTACATTTACCATCTCTAGCCCAACTTAGGCAATAACAAAAGGTCATCTTTTGAAAATTAAAAAAAAAAAACTACAACGTTGAACTGGGCCTAGCTTGGCTGAGTCTAGGTTGGGGTTTGAGCTGGGTTAGGTTAGGAGTGACTTAAAACCGAGCGTGCCTATTGCTATATTGCCATCCCTGGTTACATATAAAGTCAATCTAATCTAATTTCTTCCTAGCAACCTCAAAACCCTTCTTTCTTGTTACGAAACCTATTCCAACCACTTCAACCACCTCGTAGAAGGCTCTATCAAATTAATTTAACCTGAAGGCAACCTAAAAGCTTGAAAATAATTATATCAAAACTTAAAGGCTACATCTGACCGAATCAATTTTAGAAAAGAAAAAGATGGGATGGCGTGATAATCCAACAAACAGATGTTTATGGGAGAAAGATAAAACCTTATTAAAGCTGACTAAGAGACCCAATCAATGTTTATAAGAACTAGCAGTAAATTACTTGAACCAACTTCTGAAATACTCTCTCTTAGTTTGTTTAATTGTGTATGCTTAATAAAAGTAGTTTATTTCTTGCATCAAAATTTAAATTACCATTAAAAGATATCATAATTTGATTCATATATTTTAGTTTATTTATTTTCCTGTCTTTAAAATTCTAAATATGATTAATAATTTTACTGAATTTCTATCTAATTAAATATGAAATTACAGAATAAATTAAAATTGAAGATGCTAGAGTAATTTATAATTGATATAATCAAAATAATGTCATTTTATTTAATAATTAAAATATTAATTAAGTAAAATAATTTAATTTTGTTAAATTAAAATTTAATCATATTTGGGACAAAATTTTCGATTGAGATTCTTTTGGCCTGGAATAATTAGTTTGCAGTTTGTGCTACAAAGAGTTTTATATTATCATCCAAGTAAATAAATTCGAGAGGAAATTCAATATATTTCACATCGAGCTCACTGCATTGTCGAACTCGAGCCATAAGGAGCCCGGTCAAGCCCATCATTCCTATTGACGGCACAAAGGAAAGCCGCTGAATTGAGCTAGACAAAGCGACAATAATAATCTCTAAGGCACCACTGCTCAGCAGAATCTAGCCCTGGAAAGATCCCACCCAGCGGCCAATGAATAGCTTTCACATCCAGCTCATCGCATTAACCAACGTCCCTGTTACCAAGAACAACATGGAAAGGAAGCTCGTGACTATGAGCCCAGCATCCCAGGGTGCTGACGGAGAACAAAAACCCGTTTACTTGTTTTCAACTTCGATCCTTTGAAACGTCTAAAAGAACTAGCGGCCTCGGGCTTCTGGTTATAGAAAGATTTGTGCTTTCCTTTTCATTCACCGTTGGTCTAAATATGGTCAGTTCAAGGATAATAACATGGCTAAAGTCATGATAATTCAAAATAGTACGTAAATAAAGAGCCGAAATTCCCCAACTAATTTTCGCATCTCTTAATACTATCTCAATATCACCATACTTTTCCACCAAAATGATAATGAAAGCACTGAACTTTAACAATACAAGTACATAACATGCGATAATCTTTAAGATAAGGACTGCAAGAGGAGCAGATTAATGATCAGTATCACTTTCAACTCCCAATACGATGAATATGTTGCGAGTTTTGAGTATCGTAACAACTAAGCTGTAATATTTTAGGGATGACTGCGTGTAGTTATCTAGAATCTAGATTTTCACTTTCTATATCAGGCTACATGTGTTTTGTCAGGTGAATACCACCTTCTTACAGCACACCCATGAGTAGGCAATTCAGATGAATTAGAACATGGTGTAACAGCAAAAATGGAACAATACGGGGTAAGGTTTTACATTCCCCGTTTCATTATGACTTGATTCTTGACCTATGTTTTCTTGACGTAATTGCTTGCATAGAGATGAAGTCCGGCGACAATCTGCCAACTGCGAATAATATTATAAAAAAGCAATTTATTTGAAAAAATAAAATCCCAAAGATTGATGGGTCAAAAACACCAAACTAGCCTCACAATGTGTTGGATACTTCAAGTCCTGACAAGAGAATAACAATAAAAGGTTTCAGCTTTTTCCTCGCGAGCCAACGAAGCAGTTCCCATTAGTACCATTTTCTTCACCAAATAGCTCAAACGAGTTTGATACCCAAAAATCAACGTAATATTAGATTAAATATTAAAACTTTAGCCTACCCTTCTCACAATTTCTATTCCTAAGGACACCCGTTTCACGTGTGACCCCATTTCTGTGGTTCAATCGGCTAAGGATCTTCATTTCTCCCGGAATAATCGTTCTTCTCTGTTTTCTTAACCTCCAATTCTGTAATCTATCAGGTATGTTCATGAGCTTTAGTTTTTTCTTCTCGTTGATTACCTACGTGTTTTAAGCCGTAGGTAGATTTTGTTTCGGTTTTATGATTCCCTGTGATATCTAGGCACCTGTTGTAGTCTGGCGCCACAACGTATATTTCTTCAAGTGATTAGAACAATTGTTGGGATTTAACCAGAATTCGAGTTCAGCGCAATCTTTGGAGCATTAAGAAACTAAAGAAGATAAAAAGGATAGATTATCATTGTTTCGTAATTTGCATCTACTAAAATGAACATAGAAACCGAGTGTTAGCTCCAACGAGAAATTTCTAATGACTTCGTTTCAAGAGGAAAGGAATCCTAAACTTCTAGTTGTGGAGTCAGTAATTGCTCAAATTTATAGTGAATGAGTTAAATCTGTGGGCAGTCATTAGTCCAAGCCATCTGCAGTGTAGCCATTGGCATGAATTGGGGAGATTTTCGATTTGACGTTTCCTTTTCGGCGTCTTCTTTCTTTGCAGCTAAAGCATTTGCCAATGGTATACGTAGTCTGTACATCAACTGGAAGGAATTGGGTTACTGTAGTGTACTTCTAAAGTTTTGTCAAAGCATTTACATTAACGTACTTGGCCACTGTGCCCAGTGAGCTGTTGGGATGTTTATGAGTTAGCATAAATTGTCCGATTTATGTCAGCCCTTAAATTTTTAAGATAGCAATTCACTTCCTTTGGGAGCCTAATTTAATTTGATATTATGTCCGAAGGACAACTCAGTAGTCCTAATCTACCTAGAATGCATTTGTGTATCGTGATGCAAATCCTTATTGTCAAGCTATAATTTTTATTCTGGTCTTATTCAATGCTCAGTATTTTAGGGAGGAATCCAGTTGGAGTCATTGAGCTTCTCGATGCCCTGACTTTATTCAGATGCTCTGTCAAAATGATCTTTTCTTCCACGAAAATTTAAATTTACAAACTTGGAACATTCCTTTCAGTCTATCACAAATTTGATTGCTTCCAACTTTTGTCAGAATAATTTTTGAGGATTGTTTACCGTCAAAGCAAATTGCATTCTCTTTCTTTGCTGGCTGTATTGATGTTATACATTCTTTCTCCAAAGGTAGTTATAAAGCTGTTAAACGTGCCTCATTATGTAGATCTATCATTGCAGAGTGAAATAATAGTCTCCCCTCTTAGTAAGCTTTGATCAACAAGTAATTCATTCGTGTAAATCAGTTTAGTGCTTTCATATGAACGTTCCTCTTAAGTTTGTCCAAAAGGGCGAAGACAGACCATTTTTCTGTCCTAGATAAGAAGGATGGTTTCGGTTTTTATTTTGCATACTTTTGTTGTGACCATCCTTTGGAATGTTGTTTTTATGTAAAGAATGATTTTGGTCGCTACACAATTTGCTTATGTATGTAGTTTCAAACATTTGTTAGAAGTGAGAATGTACTGAAATAGAAACCTGAACTAGAGTTCCAGAGTTCTCCAGAAGCTTACAATGAGTGAGATTCCAAAGAAATCTTCTTCGAATGGTTTACAGAAGACTTCAACGGCTGAAGAGCAACAGGCCAAGGTAAAACTAACAAATATGCTCATCTAGTTTGTTTAGAATATGAAATTGAGGCGTTTGATGCAAAGAGAATATTTGAAGCATTTTATGCTTGGTATCCTCAGATTAATGAGGTGAAAAAATTGCTTGGACAATTGCCAGAGAAGTTAGCCATTTATTGTTCGGATGCATCAATCTCCAGATACTTAAGGGCAAGAAACTGGAATGTTAAGAAGGCAACAAAAATGCTGAAAGATACCTTGAAATGGAGGGCAGAATACAAACCAGAAGAGATCCGTTGGGTAAATCATGCTTTACCTCAGTTATTATTCTAGCTTTTAGATCATCCTTAAATAGGATGTAGGTGGGATTTGTTCCCATTGTCCCCTATCGATTTGTTCCCATTGTCTCCTTGGATAGAATCATACTTTACATGCAACCTACGCAACTATTTACATTCATCTTGTCTGTGCATAAGAATTATACATATCCACGTACAAGCATAAGATCGGAGAAGTTTAACTAAAAACATAAAATTACTGCTCATATGAACATGATCACTCTTACATAAGTTTACTAATTAGGTACAACCTTAAAGAATTACCATTACCATCATGATTGAAAATAGCGAAGGTGCAGTCTGAAATAATTTAACTGGTTCCAATCCAATCAATGAGAAATTCCACTAGTTTTTAATGTGTATATGTTGAGAGTACTGGTAAATTGTATTCATTGAGTATTTAATTAGATAACAACGGTTATTTGTTGTCACTTTGTTCACATTGGATGTAGGAAGAGATTGCTCATGAAGCAGAGACTGGGAAGATCTACAGATCAAATTACTTTGACAAGCATGGGAGATCGGTACTTGTCATGAGACCTAGTTGCCAGGTAAAAGTCACAGACACACACATTCTATCTCTCTCTGTATTTGTGCCTCGTTCAGCTAAATCTCTCAAATATTGGAGAAACTTTTGTTGCTTATTTGTACTAATTGGAGAAGATGCGTTTAGCTGAGAGGGTTATTTATTTGTGCCCTAAAAACTTTGATCTTCACTTAAGGGACAGCTCAGATGAACTCATGGATGAGAGTTGGGGAAAAAAATAACTTCCTGTAAGAGAGAAAGTTCTGTTTTGTCCACTGAGATTTTAATATATCCGCTCTTTATTAATCTTTCTTTATATTCATTGGTAAAGTCTTTAATTTGTTTATGGGGCTGGGATGGTGTGGATTGCATTGTAATTAGACTCTGCTGTTAGTTTAATGTTAAAGTATCTAGTTAAAGTTTATGTTGCTTGCTCTGATACATGACTGCAGAATACCAAGTCAACAAAGGGACAGATAAGGTATCTGGTATATTGCATGGAGAATGCTGTTTTAAACCTACCAACAGACCAGGAGCAGATGGTTTGGTTGATTGATTTTCATGGTTTCAATTTGTCGAATATATCACTGAAAGTGACACGGGAAACAGCCCATGTTTTACAAGACCACTACCCAGAACGTCTAGGTGTGGCGATATTGTACAATGCACCCAAATTTTTTGAACCATTCTGGCTGGTAAGATCATAGTAATCTTTCTTACATTAACCATTTTCATACTAAAAGTTTTCCAATGTTATAATATGCATGAAATCATCACCGTCCATCCTGGAAAAATATTCACGTTTCATTTTCCAGGTTCCATGTATCTTGATTGAGAGTACATGAGGTAATTAGTACTCCCCTATTTTTCAGAAAATTGAACCAAAATAGAAAAAGGCTCTACCTATTATTAAGCCTGCATCCTATCATACTTTAAAGTTCTTTTCCTGGGAAACTTGTAGAGATTTTATTACTAGCAAGAAAATTGAAAGATCTCCTCTCCTTATCAAACTTAAATGCCGATGACCATTGTACTGAAAGCTATCCTGTTTCCTTCAAACTTTGATAAGAAAGCATATGGTGATTAGATGAAAACTTCATATTGGTTTAACATTCTTCTTTTCACTTGGACAAATTCTTCCATGCTATGTTATAAAATGGAAGGGATGCATCCTCCCCCGTACATTATTTGTTGGGTAGGACCAGTATTACGAATATTTATCTCCAGTCTCAGCAGCAGGAGCTGAACTAAATCAGTTACTTTGATGAAGGAAAGGGTTTTATTTTGTTTCTCTTTTAAATGATGCAATGCTCACATGGCAATGGGCCATGTAACCTTCTTAGAATTGCATATAAATAAGACAAGGCGTGAAATTCCGACAATTCGGGGCAAATGAAAGAGTTCGGTGTCTGGTCTCTCTGGGTTTAGCTAGAAGTTCGTATGACTGCGGTTTCAGGTTTAACACGCCGTATCTGTTTCTAATGTCAGGATATCCTTTCTTGCAGGCAGCGAAAGCTTTTCTAGATCCTAAGACTTACAACAAGGTCAAGTTTGTGTATTCTGGTCAAGCAAACACCATGAAGATACTGGAGGATCTATTTGACATCGATGAACTCGATTGTGCATTTGGAGGAAGAAACAATTCGGGTTTCGATATTAGCAAATATGCAGAGAGGATGAGAGATGATGACAAGAGGATGCCTTCTTTTTGGACAAGAGGAAGTAGTCCATCAGCAGTAGTGCCACAACAGGACCTGACATCTGCAGCTTCTTTGGACTCGCTTAACTTATTTTCAGATTCTGATGCCTCAGATAACGATAGAACAGAAAGCTCCCAGCTTGATCGTAGGGATTCTGCAACTCTCTCCGCAGGAGATCATATTGGAGCTAAAGACCCAGAAGGGATTCTTCGGGTTGTTTCCCCTGAACAAAAAGCAGCCGCCTGACTTTGATCAAGGATAACCTGTTATGACTTTGGTTCTGGATGCGGACCTGTCATCGTACTGAGACTCTTAGACGCGTCAATCCCTTGAATTTATGTCGGACTATATTGAAAATTCATGTAATGCTGTGCCCTTCATGGATCCTATTGAAATGGCGCATGTACCGGATGAATTATTCACAAGGATTTGTTAATTTGAAGATGAACTGTGTTCAAAACTCCTTATTGAATTTTTAGGACTGTTTAATTGAAAAGTTTTTTTCTTCCATGTATCCTGTAGGAATAACTCACTTAACTTAGTTGTCACGAACACTACAAGTTAGCTGCCTCTGCCCCCATTGAACTATCATAGCTAATCGTATAAAATTGGATGATCACCAAAATTCCAATCACGAACGATTCTCGAGAATGTATGACAATAATATGCCAGTGAAAATTTAAGAAAGAAGCAAGTGCAAGGTTGAAGACAAAATGATATCATATCTACATTACAATAGACTTCACCTACGCATCTAATATTGAACCAAAGACACTATTATTTTAGTCCATTTATCACACCGTTCAAATTCTCTATCAGAAACATTCGTCTACTTTATACCAACGTTAAGAACTCAAAACAAGTAAACCAGATTGTCCCCACAAAATTACAAAAAATACTAGGGAAGCTCTATATATTTTAGTGGTTGAGGAGGTTGCCATGTAGCTCATACATGTTGCATGTAACTTGTCCACTTGCCTGCCTTAGATTCCCGAGAAGAACAGCTATAATATCCGTGATGCAAGAGAATACAACTTCCTGGAAAGACAAAAATAGTCGACTTAGACAAGGAGTTGAAAGGATTGAAGAACAGCAGTAGTTGAGATTGATGCAGTACAAGATTATAGCAATTGTGCTTACCAACGTCGATGGAACTAAATTAGCATGTCATCCAACTTCTGCCTGTAGAGAGCTAAAGTCTATTGCGAAATTTGAATGTCAGAAAGTGACAGGGTTGTATAGAGGAAAAAGAAAATGCAGATACATATTTGTTACTCCAAATGAATATATATCTGTGTTCTATCTTCCAGAAACAAAACTCAAGCCCTCAAAATGTGTAATCTCAACCTCTCCCACAAAAGTTAATTCAAAAATGCATATTTGAAGAATGAGGAAGAAAACTTCCATTCCTGTTGAGTAATTTGATCAAAGTAAAAATGAGTCTACGAGTTTTGCTCCCAAGATTAATCATCAACACAAAGCTTTATTTGAATTTTTTTTAAGGAAAGTGAATTTTGCATGTCATTGATCACGGAGCTACTTTCGAGGCTCTTTTACAACAAGAAAAGAAAATCCAGTTTTCAACATTTTTTGCATTTTTTGTTGACATCTTAATTACTAGATTCATAGTGCCCAGGCATGGGTCGTGCCAAGAATTAAACTGAAAAATCGTAAGTAATGGTCTTGAATTTCTGATAAAGTTTAATTCATCGGCAAAATTTTGGCCAAAAAAGCTTAAAGGTCTTCAATTTGCAAAATCTATATGGTCATTGCACATCTAGAAACTCTTCGCACATAGGTATTTAATTGACACAACGAGTGTGGAGAAGAATAAAAGAATGCAAGTTATTCAACTCCACACGTCAAAATAAGCTCAAGAGTAGAGGGAAAGGTAACTAATTTTATGCTCATTATATATTACATTGTAGATGGTAAACTCACTACACGCTTGAATTACGTCCACGCTTTTGAAATGTACCATCCAATGCATGCGCACATGTATGCAGATATAAACTTCAGATCAATTTAAATGTGTATGCATAGAATTGAGAGGAATAAATAGGAATGACAAAACTAGCATACCCTTGTATATGCATAGACCCCAGCCTCAGTCGGTGCCACAGGACTTCCCCTCCTCATGAATTTCCCCTTTTTGAATATGTAAAGCAAAGGAACTCCGGTTGATAGCTCTAAACTGGTAACCTGTCAAGAAGATTTAATAACATAATTTTACATGTTGTAAAGCCAAAGAAAAGAAACCCACATAAAGCATCTGAATTTCATGATTACTCTATCACCTCTTGAGAAGTTAATTTGTCAAGATACATAATGATTGACCTCAGAGAATTCCCATGAGCTGCAATCATTACATTTTTCCCAGACAAAAGTAGAGGTTCAATCTGCAGCACAACCCTTCTGCAGTCAGATCCTAATGAATGATCTACCACATATGAGTCTTCAGAAAACAGTTGAATTAAGAGCAAAAAGGGTTATACATGATCTCTGAAGTAAGCAACAGCTCTTTGAGCACACATTTCCAAACTCTCTCCATTAGGTGGAGGTATGTCATAACTTCGTCTCCACTCATGAACTTTCTCATTCCCATATCTATCTGCCGTTTCCTGCTTATTGAGACCCTGCAACTCTCCATACCTATGAGGGAGACAGTAGTTAAGTTGTGTAATAACTGTTACAGCCATTAGGTTATCAAAAAAAAGTTATCGTACATTCTTTCATTCAATTGCCAGGCTTTTATGACAGGGATAGACTGTTTTAGTGTGTCTTCACTAAAAATTTGACTCCAAGATCTTGCTTGTTCGTTCTCATCATGGATAATGATTGGCACCTGCCTCAGGTTGACGGTGAACAGGTTAGACAGGCAACTAAAAGGTAGATAAATCAATTAAAGACAGGGTGTCAGGTATGTTACTAAATCAGTCAAAAATTAAGCTTTATATTACCAACCTAACTAGTCACCGATGACCCATAAGGTTGGTTAAAGTAGCCAATTTATTGTTATGTTACTTCCACCAAGACATTAAAGTTTTATATGCTAAACGTTTGTTTGTCAAAACTACCTTTTTGCGTCGGTGCTGAGTCATTGCAAGCATGGCAGTCATTTGTGCACGAATCAAGGCTGATGTATATATCATGTCAACAGGTATGTTGCTAATTCGCCTACCAGCTTCAATTGCCTCTTCCACACCCCTCTTTGTCAAAGGCACATCAACACAGCCTGTGAAGAGATTTTTTTCGTTCCACAATGACTCCCCATGTCTCACAAGTATAAGAGCTGCTTCATCTGTAATTGAAGAGAAATAACTGATTAGAGAAGTTCACTTAAAGTATCAAATTGAATTCCAAGTATTCAGAAGGATCTAACTTTTATTTCAGTTACAATACTCAGTACATGCCTCCACTTACTCTGAATTTTATAGGCAGCAGTACTATTGACATTGCCACTTTGTTCCAGACAAAAACTTATCGGAGTTGATTTTATGAGAGTGGAATCATGGGGAAGTTGCTTACTTGATTTCTTCTGCAACTCATTAGTGTCATTATTTGATGGTGATGAAATTGGACCAGCCACCGAAGTTGGAGAAGCTGATGAGGCTTTAATAACGCCATATTTCCTCTCACTACCATTTAAACTCCTCCTTGATAGTCCAATATGGGCTTCAAGACCTTTTGGAATCAATTTAACCGAGAACCCAAGATCAGGACTAAACCTTAATCCAGAGTCATGAAGACCTCGATGAGACTGAAGAGTCCCCACAGCATGGTGAAATACAGGGCTGGCCATACTGAAAAATTGAGATAACCAACTATTCATTTAAGAAAGAAAGTACATATGCAAATGGTCTTCTTGATAATTTTAGTAAAAGTAGCGCCGTTAAAATCAATATACTTGTTCAAATAGCATAAGAGGACAGAACAAGGCATATTCCTTTTCCCACAAGTCAAAAATGAACAGCAAAACGCAAACGAGAAATATACAACGAGATCGCAGAAGGTCATTACCAGAAGCAAAATTTCATTCTTCAATGGCTATATTATGGCACTTAAAATAAACAGCAATCGCTAAGGTACGCAAAACGAACCATCAAAATAATGATAGATCTATATAAGAAATTAGCTCCCAGAATCACAAAATAAAAAGGTCAAAATAAGGCATTAAAGAGCCAGGTAATACACAAACCTCTAATTAGACAAAAAAGAAACCCTTTTACAAATAAGTGTAATTCGAAAACGAAGTACATGCTCCAATAAGATGATCCACAAAAGAAAAAAAACGAGATGAGCCTTCAGAAGAACTCAACAAGGAGAAGAAAAGAACAGAATAGAACAAACCCAGAAACAGAAATGCCGAGAACGGAAAGCAAGAAAGACGCAAGCTTCACATAAAATCACAGGTAATTGATATCACCTGGTTATATAGTTTTTTTTTTTGAGAATTACCTGGTTATATAGTTGCCAAGCGAAGAAAACGAGGAAAGTGTGAGTAGGGACGGACAGGGTTTACGAGAACAGTTGACGGAGAATGACGGGAACTTCCTAAAACCCGTCCTACGCAATAAAAGTTTCGAACTTGACACTGCCACTTCAATTCACAGGCAACGAATCAGACAAAAAGATGAACAAAAAAATTTGATCTTGCGGAAATGCCCGTGGTGTGTGTGTGGAGAGGTAGCGTTATACAAGAACTCGTTGATAGTCTTGTAGTTTAGATGCGCTTTGTCTTCGTAAGCAAACTACAAATAACGTGGGGGAACAACGTAAGTGTCCTTTTCTCCAGTTGGCAGGACTCAGCGGACGGAAGTTTTCTGTGTGGGCTTTTGTTGAATTAAAGACGCCTGGGATTTGACGACTTGTTTCTTTTCGCTCTGTCTCTGTTTTGTTGTGTTTTCTTTTGTCTTAGTGCTGCGTTCTAGCAATTTATTATACGTGATCAGGTGGCACTTTCAGAACTTCTTCAATGCCCTTTTTGAATTTTGGCAATATCATATTCTTTTTAGTTTTACATATTTTCTTTCTTTCTTCCCAATTACCTGCTATTATAAGTATTTTTCTTGACTTCTGAGTAAAAGATTGAACTTAATTACTCTGGTACAGTTATATTCATAATTTATTTAATATAATTTAAAAAGAAAAAAGTCTAGAAACTTTTTTTACAAAAAAAAAATTAGAGGAGTCTTTACACAGCAGCAAAAAGACGCACATAAATAAACGGTTCATATCATATGTTTCCTAACCATGAACCGGCATGAATGATGTTGTGTGGGGGAAGTAGGTGGTGGTGCAGCAACAAGTCTCATTAAAGGATTTTCTTCAACAAACTCCAACCCTTGGTGAAGCATTAGGGACCATTTCCAACCCCCTTCTAAGTTCTAACCCTTTACCTATCTTAAAGCATAATAACCTCCATAGCCACCAAACCAACACGGAGGCAGCCCTTCGGCACCCACCTAACGGAACACCTACATCCTCCTTTCACATGACACGAGAGAAAATGATATCATATTAAAATCTGTATGATCATCGCATCTTCAAAGTCACGTGGCAAATACCACATAGTCATCGTTAGCTAAGGAATATAATCGTTAGCTAAGGAATATACTCATCAAAACATGTCCGTGAAGGAGGCGTTTAGGTGTTGGTTTTGGTATTTTTTAGTCTTCTCCGCTTGAACTAGTGGATAGTGACGCCCTGTCGCGATTAAAAAGGTAAACGGCATTTCGATGACACATTAAACTAGGTGATGTGTACATTTAGACAACTTGTTACTTGGGCAGCATCGGCACTTTGCTCCACTACAACCAAGAATCAAATGCAAATCGCTTGTTTCTAGAAAAATGAGTAGGCTCATTTGGAAGAACTCACAAACCTCTGTTTCATGTACCTTATTATTACGGTCCAAACCAAGGCTCTTTATATCATCTCGAACCGAAGACATCATATCTTGACCCATTAGATCTTCAGCCGCCAGCCATTAACAGTCTAACACATGTTTTTTTTTTCTTTTATCACTATTGTCTTCCCATTCCGCCAGCAACTTGGACCAACACATAATTCTATTCTTGAATTCTCTTATGAACTTAAATCTTACAGGTTGACAAGTTCTCTTAATCCCCATTTTTGTTAAGACCCAAAACTTGTAATTAGGGGTCACAAGAAAATGAACAGACAAAGAGACAAATAATCCTAGCATTTACATCTCAAGACAAGTTAAATATTAACATTTTACTATCTTCAAAGTAAATTCCTTGTTTTAAAAACACTAAATTTGAACTTTAAATAAATGAAAAATACAACCAAAAAAATGACTGTTTTATGCCACTTTGGTAACATGGTTAAAATATGCTAGATTTT
The DNA here is from genome assembly GCA_027563885.1 of Erythroxylum longipes. NCBI lineage: Eukaryota > Viridiplantae > Streptophyta > Magnoliopsida > Malpighiales > Erythroxylaceae > Erythroxylum > Erythroxylum longipes. The sequence goes on along the minus strand of JAOQMS010000002.1, from coordinate 5,304,192 downwards.
AATCTTTTAGATCCACTGTGCATCACATAGTTTTGTGGAATCAATCTTCTTTTTGAAAATTTAAAATTAAAATTAAAATAAATAATTAATTTTAATTTACTATAAATAAATTACTTAAACTCATGAAATAATTTAATTCAGCTTAGTTAATAAACATCTAATTTTTCCTATCCTTAACCCTAAAATTCCCAATTTTCCTAACAAAACCACTAACATTATTTAGGCAGTATCCACAATTGCAATTTATAATTTTGCTGCATTAGAACTAAGAACCGACATTTGTAATTCCAATTGCAAGCTGTTTGCATTTAGAGAAATGGGTAGGCCCATTCCCAAACCCATGAAACAGAATATGTACCTTTACCATTATGGTCCAGACTAAGGCTCCTTTACATCACCTTGAACCAAATATACCCTTTGATTAGATCTCGGCCCATTAGGTCTTTAGCCACCAGCCACAAGCACTCATATTATTTTATCATTATTGCCCTTCCCTTCTACCATCAGCTTAGACCAATACATAATTCCACCCTTAAATTATCTTATTAAAGTGAACTTAAAGGTTGATTCGTTTTGTTGACTCCCTATTTTTATTAAGAACTAAAATTTGTAATTAGGAGTCATAAGAAAATGAATGGTCAAAGAGATAAAAATAATTATAACTTTTACACCTTAATATAAGTTAGACCTTAGCATTTTGCTATGTAAAAATATATTATACTTAAATTTTTTTGCCCACTGTGTCATATGTGCACTAAATAGTCTCATGGGACCTAATTTTCTTTCTTTTAACGTTACAAGTAAAATTTTTAATTAAATATAAACTAAGACCCTAATTAACATACACCTAATTTTTCCAATCTATAACCCTAAAATTCTCAGCTTCCTAATAAAACCACCAACGTTGTTCCTCTTCAGTAGTTGTTATCTTTAGGGATGACAATGAGCTAACACATAGACTTAAATTTAGGTTTTTTGAATGGACTGATTCATGGCCAAACTAAGTCCACACTAATTGAAGATTCAACTTTTTTTTATGTAAAATGACATCGTTTTGCTTAAAAGAGTTAGGTCTTTAACAGGCCTGAATCTAGACAACTCAGGCCTAGATTCAAAAGTGTGTGTATATATATATATATATATATATATATATATATACAATTTTAATTTTAAAAAAATTCAAAAGACTAAATCAATCCATTGTCATCTCTAATTATCTTTCCCGCCACTAGCGACCATTTTTAGAGTTGTCGGCCGCATCTTCATTGTCACTACCTACTATCATCACCTTTGCCCTCTACACAACTTAACTTTCTCTTCTCTTTTGTGGTAAATAGTAATATTTTCCACTTCTCCATTTCCATTTTTTTTGCTTAGTTCTACAATATTTTGCACATATATTTAAACTTATATTTATATTTGTTTGTGCAAATATGTGGAAATATTGTGCCTCTATCTATTTTGTCTCTACCTCTATCTTCTTTGTTTATTTTTTCATGCCTCCTATATGTTCCCTACTGCACATAAAAGGCAATCACTCATCCATATCCACCAAAATTTCATTAAAAAAAACCTACATACTATAAAAAGGAGTGACTTGTTCGAAGATAATAGGATATTAGGAGAATACAAGGGACATTACTTCTTGACTAAGTTTGAACCAAAAACATGTTGTATCTTTGTTTTGAAGAAATAATAAAATAAATGAAATATTTAGATCATGTTATTATTTGGGAGGTATCTACAGTTGTAAGTTAGGATATTGTCGCATTAGAACTAAGAATTAGTAGTTGCAATTCCAATTGCAAACCGCTTGCATTTAGAAAAATGAGTAAGCCCATTTGTAAGAACCCACAAGCTTTTATTTCATGTACCTTACCATTACGGTCCAGACTAAGGCTCCTTACATCACATTGAACCAAAGATACCCTTTCATCAAATCATGACCCATTAGATCTTCAGCTGCCAGCCACAAACACACATGTTTTTTTAAACCATCACATAATTTTGCCCTTAAATTCTCTAATTTAAGTGAACTTTAAATCTTAAAGGTTGAAAAGTTTTGTCTACTCCCTATTTTTTATTAAGATATAAAACTTATAATTAGGAGTCATAACAAAATAAATGGCCAAAGAGACAAAAATAATCATTACATTTATATCTTAACATAAGTTAGACCTTAACATTTTACTATACTCAAAATAAATTATGTTGTTTTAAAAATATTAAAATTGAACTCTACATTAATGGAAAATATAACGAAAACATGACTTCATTACTTTTATGGCACGCCTTTTTTGTGTGCTGAGGATTAAAAAACAACAAAACGAAACTAACACCTTAAAAAGGCTATTGATCATTCACCATCTTGAAGGAGCAATCTCATTCCAGAAAATGGAGAGTCCCAAATGGCCAAAGTTTTAGAGCTGGACGATCCCTTTGTTAGAAAATCTGCACATGATTACCCTCACGCGAAATGTGTGAGAGCAACCAATACCAATCCTAGGCAAGCAGGTCCTGAATGTCTCGAGCTAAGTTGAAATAAGGGTGAATGCAGGGGCAAAAACTGTTAATGAGTTTTACTGCTTCCTGAGAGTCAGATTCCACCAAGACTTTCCTGTGCCCACAATCCCAGACCAGGATTAGACCATGACGAATAGCTTGCAATTCCACGTTCAAATTGGTATCATGTCCAATAAATCCAGCAAACCCCAACAGCCAGTGCCCATGAGCATTTCGCACAAGACCACCAAAACCAGCATCCCGGGATTCCCAAGTGAGCTGCCATCCACGTTAATATTAACAAAATCATCTGGGGGAGCATGCCACAAAATCCATTTGTCCACATACTGATCATGACGATGAGAAGAAGGGGTAGCCGCAAGCTTGCAAGCATGCAGGAGGTTCATACACCATTTACGTTGAACAATAGTGTGCATAATAGTACGCTGGATCACTTCTTGATTCCTAGCACACCAAATGACCCATAGACCAACCACAAAGCTAAGCATACGTTCCTAAGATAGTCTGGGATCTAAGACATACATATTAATCCAATCATCAAGACTGGTGGCAAAAAATGGCATGGGAAGGTCAACAAGAAACTTAGTCCAAGCTTGAGAAGCCCATAAACAGTCCCGAAGGGCATGAATAATGGATTCCTGTCTCCTCCCACACCAAACACCTGATGGTGAGTCACTCAGGTCACGATTAACACATAGGAGGTTTGTGGGAAGACGTTGCCACCGGACCTGCCACAAGAAGAATCGAAACTTTTGGGGCACATCAAGCGTCCAAATATGCATCCATTGCTTGGTGGGATCACTAGGAAAAAGGCAGTCTAGTGATTAAGTTATAACCAGATTTCATAGTATGCGAACTAGTGGAGCTCGCTTCCCAAATTATTGTGTCACATGTGCGTCACATAGTTCTATTGGACCCAATCTTCTTTTTAATATTTAAAATTAAAATAATTAATTAATTTGAATTTACTTTAAATAAAATTAATTGAACATAAAATAATTTAATTAAACATTAACTAAGCCCCTACTTAAAAAACAACTAATTTTACCCATCCCTAACCCTAAAATTCCCAATTTTCCTAATTAAAACCACTAATGTTACTCCTCTTCACCGTCCTTCTTTTCACTGTGGCTAAATGTTTTCTTCACCGTTGCTAGCCGACAATGCTAAACCATCTTCATTGTTGCTAACTGCTATCATCACCATTGCCTTCTTCATAACTCAAATTTTCCTTCTCTTTTGTGGTAACTAGCAATATTTTCCACTTATGTACTTCCATTTTTTTTGTTTGATTTTGTAATATTTTGCACTTATATTTGTTTTTGTTTGTGTAAGTGTTGTGTCTATATCTATTTTGTCTCTACCTCCTTCCCTTTATCTATTTTTGCTTACCTCTCATATGGTCCCTACTACATATAGGAGGTAATCACTAATCCATGCCCACTAAAATTTTATAAAAAGGACTTATATTGTATTAAAAAGAGTGATATGTTGTAAGATATTAGGACATTAAGATAATACAAATGACATTACTTCCCGGCCAACTTTGAATCCGAAACATGTAGTATCTTTATTTTGAACACACATTAAACTAGGCGATGCATCCTTTTAGATCATATTGTTATTTAGGCAGTATCCACAAGTTAGCATTTTTGTTGCATTGAACTAAGAATTAGTAGTTGAAATTGCAATTACAAATCGCTTGCATTTAGAGAAATGAGTAGGCTCATTTACAAAAACTCGTAAGCTTCTGTTTCAAGTACCTTACCATTACAATCTATACAAATGCTCTTTACATCACCTTGAACCAAAGACACCTTTTCATCATATCTCTATTGTGTAAATCGACCGAATTAGAGCAGGTTCACAGCTAAATAGGACTGAAAAAACAGTAATGAATATATAGATTTTACGTGAAAAACTCCTAAATTAGGGTAAAAATCACGAGTAAGGATAAAAGAATTTTACTACTGAAAAATTAGAGAATTACAAGGAGAAAAACTAAACCTACAAAAATAATACAAAAAATATTTTTGTCCCTCTCTCTTTTTCCTCTCTCACCTCACGTCTCTCTTTCTTTTGTTCTGCCCATATATCTCTCTTTGTTAGGCACCGTTTTCATCATTAAATATTGCATAATATGTTCATATTAAACTCATATCATTTCTTAGGTTCCTTTTAGGTTACAATGGCTAAATATGGAGATATAATGCTTTTTTATAGTGGGAAGTTATGTTAGAACCTAAATTCAAATATTTGATAGGAATATTACTACATTCGGATCCAATTATAAGCAAATATGTGAGATAAGAAAGATTTTAGATACCATCAAGTTGATAAGGTATATTAGGAGGTACCCATTTTTAGCTTTAGAGAACCAGTGAGACTTGTTAAATCAAACTAAAGATGTATTATGCTAGCAAACTTATGAAAACTTGTAAGAGTGTTGATGTGAATGTTACCTACAATTGAGACATACTTTTCCCTACTCTTGACATATTACTTATAACTAGAGGAGAGGAATGTGTTGGTGAACATAATGATGATGAACGTGATGAAGATGATAATGAAAAAATGATGAACATATGGATGAATAGGGTGAAGTTGAGGATGAACATATTGAATATGTACAATTTGATCGCAAAGTAGAAATTTTGGATGGCCATTAACTAGTTGAAATCGATTCAACTAATTATAGCGTCTTAATGGAGAGGAGCTAGGTGAAGCTATGTGTGGATCAAGTTCAAGTATTAGGCATAATCCAACAAGTGTGGCATAATAGTGGAGATTGAGTATGAAGTTTGAAATTACAAAAAGATGTTGTCATCAATTATGCAGTGTAAATAATATTTAACTTAAGGTTAAAAAATAATTATAGTGGGTAAGATTAGGGTTATGTGTATTGACAGATGCCTTTGGGAGTTGTATGCTAGATATGATAAGAATAAAAGATGTTTCAAAGTAAAGACTTACAAACTTGATCACAGTTGCTTTACAACTAAAAAACCAAAATTAGTTTATGCAAGTTCTTGATGAGACATTTCAGGAACAAAATTCTTAAAAAGCTTAGTATCTCAACCAAAAAAATGGTTAAAGAGTGTAGAGTGAAACTCAATATTCTTGTTAAGTCAAGCATGTGTAGAAGAATAAAAAGGAGATTAAGAAAAAATAAGGCAACATATTATGTTAATAAATATACTAAGTTGCAAGGATGTATAACTATCAAGGAATCATGACATTTCCTTGCTACTAGTAATGATAAATGAATATTTTATTATCTTATTAATACTTTATTATCTTTTATTAGACATCTATTAGTACTTCTTTATCTTTTATTATACATCTTATTCATACATTATTATCTTTTGTTGTATTTTAAAAGGTTATACATTTGTTTTGATACCATGAAAAGAGGATTTAGACATTTGAGACCTATTTTTGGGATAGATGGCTACATTCTTAAGACAAAGTTAGGCCAATTGCTGAGTGCAGTGAGTAGGGATGGTGATGAATGAATGTATCCATTGGCTTGTGTTGTTGTGATGATAGAAAGCCCAAATTCATGAAATTGGTTTATGAATATACTAACAACTGATTTGGAATTAGATGATGGTGATGTCTGATATGTAAAAGTTATTTTCATCTAAATATAATTATAATTGATTTAATTATATTATTAAATATTAACTAATTTTTTTCAACAGGATTAAGGATTGGTTAGAGTTGTAGAGGAGGCATTACTAAATGCAATGCACCAAATGTATTCTAGACATATATATCACAATTGGTATGGGAATTGATAAGGAAAGGACCTCAGAATCAGTTTTATAATTATGCGTGGTCTACCTACGTAGAAGATTTTAACAAGAAACTAAACAGGCTTGACAAAATAAAGCTTGAATATGATTCAAATTTACTTAAATGTCCTAAGGAGAGGTGGGCAAAATGTTACAAATCCTTTAAATCCAAATTTCTGGTGGTTGATAATAACATGAATGAATTTTTCAATGAGTGGATCTTACTAACTAAAGATAGACCAGTAATTAGCATGCTTAAAATAATTATAACCATGGTGATGAAGAGGTATACAAATATGATACATTTTTTATATGGATGGAAGTTAAATAGTACACCTACTATAATGAAGAAGTTAAAAACAAACAAAAATAGATGCAATACAATAGAGAACATATTAGAACATAGATGGTGCTTATGAAGTTTCAAAGGATGATGGATTGTGAGGATCGGTAGATAACAAACCTATGGTTGTTAGGTATAGGACTTATATAAATACCTTTACAAACATACAATTAGTGTGATTGATCATTCAAAACAAAAAGTTAATACATTTGTAAATTCATGCCATAAGAAGAGTCAGTTCCTGAGTTTGTATGACTATATATTATAGCTTATTAAGGATGAAATTTTCTAGTCTTCAATCAGTGTAGAGGTGATACATCCTACAAGTAAAAGATTCATACCAGGTAGACTCAAAATTGCAAGGAGGCAATCAATAAGGAAGAGTCAACATTACATGTTGAAACTTATTCAAATGTATAAGAACCTTATTTAAATCATATTAATCATTTACAAACCATGTAGTAACTAGTGTTTATCATTATATTTATCAGGTTATAGAAAAGGCATCTTCGCAGGTATATAATCTTTCACTTTTTAATTAAATTATCTTAATTGCAATAAATGATGAATGTGTTTCTATTGATTAAAATAGATTAGCGCGCAAACAGAGTTATAATATTACTATACCAAGTTAACAAAGCAATATCATAAAGGATGTGTTTATCTTTTCTGGCGAATGTGTTTCTATAAACTAAAATAGGTTGGCGGTGCAAACATAGTTGATGATATTACTATGCTGAGTCAATAAAGAAATATTATAAGTAATGTATTTTTTTTATCAATTTATCTTAATCTAATAACTGAAGAATGTGTTCTAATGTTTTATACATATATCTTACTACGTTGGTAGCTCTAGATATACTAGTAGAAGAAAGTTTAGAGATGTTATTTGCACACATTTAAGCTATCCTTTAAACCAAGGGATTTATGATTATCAAGACAAATTGACATGACTTCACAACAACTACAAGCTAAAAGAAAAAACAAAAGGAGAGCATTATTAGTACAACCATCATAAGAATAAGTTTCTCAGTCAAGTGCAAATGAGAGAAACAATATGCATTAACTTTTTTATGTATATGTTGTTCACATAACACTATTGGCATATGTGTTGATGGCTTTTTTATGTATATGTCATTAGCATGACACTATTGACATATGTGCTGATAGCTTTTTGATTTATATGTCAATGACATAATATTATTAACATATGTGTAGATGGCTATTTGATGTTTATGTTGTAGGCATTTTCATATTGACATAACTTTTACCTACCTATAGTTATGAATTTAAATCCATTTAAATTATGATAATCATGTATTTACACTTATGAGTTCTTATCCACATGTTAGTTGATTAATAATTACAGGTCATTATATGAAAAATCATTATAATATAACAATCAAGTGCACAATTATTACATTCCATAAAAGTCAAGTTTGATATTTAACAATATAATTCAATACGATCTCCCCATAACATAGTTAAAAATGACAAGTACCTTAAGTACAACAAAGTTTATTACAATATTCATTAACATAGATTTCATCTTTTTTTTCTTTTGCCAACAAATATATGTCTTATTTTATAAGCTTCATTTGCTCCTTAAACTCAATGGTTGTGATTTTTGTGGTAGTACTCATTTCAATCGCCTTTTTTAACACTAATACTTATTTTCTTAATTTTTTAATCGTTTCAACAACTCTCTTAGTAAATTTGTCACCGTAATATTTGAAAAAGTTGCATCTCCTAACTTGAAAATTTTTATTTCATTATACAAACATCAAACACAATAGTTTTTAAATTAATAACAAATTTATTCTTACTGAATAATTAAGGCATCTATAGAATCTCCAGTTGGAATTATGATCAGTATATGAAGTCTTTAACAGGGAATTTAACCAACAATAACAAATCATATTTTCAACATTTGAACTTATTATTGTATTAGTGGAAGATGAGAATTTTATAAGTTTAAGAGTTATTGTTGTAATAATCATAAACATATATAACACTTAATATTACCTATATACCACCAATGGCATATGCATTAAGTTAATTAAATGGCAAATTGGCATTATAAGTATTATAGAAAGAAGCCACATTTATTAATTGAGCATTATTTCTAACCTAAAATTCTGAATAATGTTCTATTATATTCTTATAGAAGAAAAGATAACATTAACTTTATGGTCTAGTTGTTCTCAGTGGGCAATAAGAAACCTAACCATTTTCTTATAGGCTAGTGAATACAAATGTTCGTTTTCATTTATATAGGTATGTAATCAACTGTAAAAAGTGGGCCTAATCCTTGGGGGTGCGGTAATACATCTAAGAAATTATTCCATCGAACGTATTCCCCTCTGGAACCAGGAATAGCGACATGAACTAAATGTCCTGTCCAAGCCAGAGAGCTTACTCCGAATAGTCCTGACAAATGAAACAATAAAACAATTCTATTAATTAGTCATCTTATCTATTAATGTATAAAGAAATGGGCAATGAAGTGAAATTAATGTTTAAGGAGATACTGATTGACTTATTATTGGTTATTTGATGACATCAATGTCTTCATTCTTCATTCATTTGCAATTGTATAAGATATTTTCTTCTCAACAACTAGATGCCAAAAGAAAATGGCAATCGAGGATGAAATCATGCCTACCCTAAAAGGTAAGATATCATCTTTCCTTTTCCTTTTTAGAGTCTTGAGTATTATAAGATAATTAGATTTTGTTGTGATTAGTTAGAAGAAGATAAAAAAGTCATAGTGGCATAGTTGACGGATAATTAAAAAGTTAGGCATTTGGTTATGATATGTTAGAAATGAATGTTTCTCTTCTCATCGAAGTTAAATTTTGTTCATGAAAGCATGCATTTACAAATAACAAATGTATTACATGATGCATTACCAAAAAAGACCAACTACATAAATTTTCATTTTCATTTTTTCATTTTTTGCTTTATTTCCTTGTCAAGCTAGCAGAGAACTATTTAGTTTTATTGAGACTAGTTGATAAAACTACAAATGCTTCCTTTGATATGTAAGTGGATGTTTGGCCTATTAACAATTTGGATTAGACAAACAAAGGTTTAGGAAGAAGAAAGTGAAATAGATAAACAAATAATAAATGTCTCTTTCACAAGCAATAAACTGCTAATTACAAAGTGAGACAGACCAAGAATGCAATAAAGAGTTAATTAACAAATGAGATAGGCCAAGATTCTAAGTGCACTAAGAATACTCTATAAAAGCTAGGAGTCTAAAAAAAAGAAACAAATCAAAAGAGAAAACTTATATTTTGCTACATATTCATTCACGACAACATTAGGAGTCTATAAGACATAGCAAGAAACCTCTTAAGAACTCTCATATAAAATCAACTTAAAGTGTGAAATAAAGAAAAGGGATTAACTTCAAACTTTGTATAGCTGAAGCATTCAATCAAACAGCAAAGTATAAACACAATAACATATCAAATGAAATTGTTAAGATATAAGATATATATCTTATTATTTGATTTTAGCATTTTCGATAATTGGACATCTAAGATAATGTTGATGGGTTTAAAATTCAAATCAAAGTGGGATAGAATAAAATCTGCTATCTTGGAAAATTGGATAGAGTTAGAACTCTATTTAAAGAAGAAATCTTGTATGGATTATGTTGGTAGATGTTTGGATGCGGAAAGAATTGCTGAAGTGAGGGAGGCTTGCATGGGTGACTTGGTCGGTGTCTTGGTGAGGATTCATCATAGGTGCATGGGCTGATAACGTTGTAAGTGTGTGTAGAAAATTGTGAGTAAGCTGAAGTAGTGTGGGTGTGTGCGTGAACCATTATTTTGGATGATATGTAAACCCTCATCTGGAATAACAGTGTGTGTGTGTAAGGTTGTCATGGGCTGAAAGATAGATTTAATGAGCTACAGATTTTGTAATGGGGTATGAGTAACTCCCTTCATGCGTGACTCCCTCCTTGCGTTATTTTTTTTAGTTACTAGTGGTGTGTGAGGTGAGGCGCTATGGGTCTTTTCTTTTGATGATTAAAAAGTGCATGGAAGAATTGAAGTGATGATCTTTATGTTGCTGTCTTTATTGAAGTTTCACATGAGTGAGCTGAAGGTGACATGCTGCACTGAGGTGCTTTGATAGCCATGTTTCTTCGTTGGTTGGTTGTCGTTGATGAAGTTTTAGTGCAGGTGTGTTCTTGTTTTTGTCTCTGCGTGGTTCAGCTAGGTGAAATTCGTGAGTTTTTGGCAGCTGGCTTTCTATGGTATTTGTGTGATTTTTTTGGGCTGCTTACTGTCATCGATAGTGGTTTTTGTGTGGAAAACTTCTAACAGTCTTGCTAATTTTGTAGCTGTCGTTTTTGTTGTTGGTGTGTGAAAATTTCAAAAGTTTTCATGACTTTGTAGCTGCTGTCTTTGTTGTTGGTTTTGTGCGAAAAACTTCAGTAGCTGTCTTGGTTGTTGCAACTCTATCGAGTTAGCATTTCGGTGATGAAACGTTTGTTGATTTGAGATGTTTTTTGGCTGCTATGCGTGAGATGTCTTAGTGACTATATCGAAGATTTATAGCAGATTTCTTGGTTAACAACTTCCCGTTCTTTCGCTGATGAAGTATCATATTTAGGGGAGTTGCTTTTTATCTCAAGTGTTTCCATTTATGTTGAATTTTGTTTAATTACTTAAGTTGTTTATTTTATTTTGTTTTCATTAAACATTGTTTGAGAAAATTCTCTGTTGAGGTTAGTACGAGACGGTTGTACTATTGGATGTGAAATTCTTTCACGGGTTGTGAGAACGAGGGATAGTGTCAAGAGTTGAGTGGTGTCGACTTAGTAAAGCCTTGTATAAAACTATTATCGTTAGTGAAAAAATTAAGCTGGGTAAGAACCTCGCAGACGTAAGCAAGATGTGCCGAACTGTGTTAACAAATATCGATGTTGATTTATATTTGTGCATTTAATTTTTCTGATTTTTGATTGTGCTAGAATTGACTGTAGTAAAATTTGAAAGTTTGCGAAACCTCTACTATACCCCTACAAAAAGAAATAGCAAATAATTTAAGTAGAAATGCATAATAATAGTTTCATGAATAATCGACAAAAGAAATTTGATTGGTGTGTGATTTAATGTGTAGAGTTGAACAGAGAGATCCATAAGAAAAGTGAACATAAATGCATGAGAATTAAGAGAACACAAGGACAACCTAGGACGACAATGATAGTGACTCGCAATAGTCAAAAAAAGGAAAAGACGTAATAACATTAAGCGGGTGGTTGGTTCGCATGGGAGAATGGTAATAGGAATGAGAATGAATATAGTGAGGAATAAGAATGGATATTATCATTATAATTCTGATGGTTGGTTAAAAGGAAGGAATTATTACCATTATTATTGATAGTGGTTGGTTTGTAAAATATATTAAGAAATAAAATATTATTTTTTATTAATTATAATGCAATTAATTAATCAATAATAATATTTTAATTAATTAATTACAATATTTTAATTAATTAATTATAATATTTTAATTAATTATATTTTGGTTGATGAGTTTGGAAGGGGTTAATTATTTAATTTCTCAAACCATAAATATATCAAGTAATGATTTCTATTCATCTCTATTATGAGGGGCATGGACCAATACTAAAAATGGAGGAATAAAATCACTATTCATTTAATCATAGTTCTTTACCAAACGTGTAGTTTTCATTCCTTTCTCATATCTTTCTTCTTATACCCACTAACCAAGCACACCCTAAGTTCTCGTTTGACAACCAATAAAACACAAGAATTATAATAAGATTGAAATTATTGATTATATATGTCTAATATGAGATTAAATAAAGTTAATAATTATGGTAATATTTGGTATCAAATATTATGAATAATAATGAAATTTTTTATTCATATTTAATTATTATGTGATTTATTTTTTAAATAATTATAAATAATTTTTACGATAAAAATAAAATTATCAATAAAATAAAATAAAATAATTTTTAAAGAATTAATATAATTTTTATGATAAGAACAAAAGTATCAATGAAACAAAATAAATAATTGTTAAAGAATTAATATGACTAAGCAGAACAGTAGATTCATACTAAGTAAGTGTTGATATTTGACATAATAATAAGACCTCAAGTTAAGGATTAGAGATTTTAGAGTTAGTGATTGATAAAGTTAGGAATTTGTTAATTAATAGTTTTGTTAATGTTTAATTAAATCTTTTTATTAATTTGATTTATAGAAAATTAAAGTTTATAAAAAATTTAATTATTTATTTAATTATATATATTTTTATAAAAATATTGGATTTGAAAGAGTCATGCAACACTGTAACCCAAAAATATGATGCTACAGATAAAGTTTAATTTGTACAATTTACATTTAAGACCTAAGTTTTATTCAGATGTAAAATTAAGGTTATTCTTGACCTTTCAGCTGAAAAGCAACCAATAGAAGGAATGCACATAAGAGATTCTCAACGATGGCATATTATAACTCAAGCTGAGTTCATTAACGAGGATAAATTAACAGGTTTTCTAAACAGTTGGATAACAAAGACAATCTGCGTGATGGAAGTAACAGTATTATGTAAAAGCACAAGCACAAAGCAACTATGTCTTACAGCAACTCAATGCAAAACCTAGTCCTCATTTTCGAATTCCTGATACTGTTTGAGGATCTCGGTGCATTCAGCCTCCGGTTGATCCTTCATGAACCCCATAGCATTGGCGTAGCGATCGTCTGAGGCCATCCCATTCTCTCGGGTGAGGATAACACGAGCACGATCACGCCCCAATGATGGCTTGCTGCATCCTTCAAGGGGACTGCTAACCAGCAATACATCACAAATCTGATCCTCATGGTCCTCATCAACTTCAAATGTATAAGATCCTTTAGAATCGGTGGTTGCTTCCTTACTGAAGGATAGTTCCATGGACTTCCTGGCTCTGCATTCAGCTTTAACCTTGGCACCTACACAAATACAACATCAACTACATGTTTTAACAACCAATCATCACTATTAGCAATTATTTGTAATCTCAAAAGCAGTCACTACATGTATAATTACAAACCTATGAGAAGACTCAGTAGCTTCGCTTCAAAAACACAATCAAACCTATGAAAAGAACTCAGTAGATTCACTTCAAAAACACATCAAAGCTATGACTAAAACTAATCAAACCTATGAAAAAATACAGTAGATTCACTTCAAAAACACAGTAGAGAAATGTGATGAAAGAAAGAAGATCGTTTCCAATTGGGATATAATCTTGTCAAAACCCAGATTACAGTAGTTCTCAATCAATTTCCAAAATTTCATACAACATCTATAACATCAAATCGGGGATACTTCACATAAAAACTTTGTCAACCAATCATCTCCTTTTCAACTATAATTAGTAGAATGCTCCAGGTCCAGGTTATATTAAACATTTATATTTTGCCCAGATCTAGAAGAATAGGTTACTACTAGTCAGTCCCCTATGACTAAAAACAGATCTAGCATATCCGATACAATGTAGACAATCCAGTGAACTAAAAACTGAAAGGAATGTGAATATAGCGCCGTATCGTACCAGCGATGCCGGTGGCTTTGGAGGTCTCGAAACCAGCTCGACAAGCGTCACAGTACACAGTACCCCGCACCTTTAATGGGTTTCTAAAGGGGCGACCGGCGGTCACGATCGCCGGAAGTACGCAGAGAGCGATTAACAACAACACTGCTCCTCTTGCCATGTCTAATCCGATCAGAAAATGAAAATATGAGAGTGAAGATAAAGTATAAGCATATCAGTGCGTTTATATAAATATCACCAAAGTTTTAATAATTTTAAATAATAAATGTGCGGTGATTGCGCGTGGGGTGATGTTTCCATGGGACACAAGCATTTCACAAAATGTGAAACTGGTGATTTTTACAGATAGTTGTTGATGTGGCAGATGGTGACAGGATGCCAGTTAGATGGTACCGTGTGAGTGGGGAGTAGGGGATAAAACATCTAACAGCTGGATCTGTCGGTGCTCACATGCCGAGGAGTGACACAGGTCCTACTCGTACCTCCTAAGGCATCCAGAGGAGGTAAAGATTGGATCAGCTGTATTCCAGCCTATGGAGTCCAAATTATTCCACATATTGTCTTAACAATTCGTGCGATTACAACGATGATCCTTAAGCATCAAGCGACAAGCGCAAGCTCTCTAATGACAGCGATGATCCTTGTAGTTGGTTTTACTGTTTAAAACGTAGAACGTCTTTTTTAGGACGAGGCAACATTTATTCTCTCCTTTGGCTTTTGGTGTCCAATTAATTGATAGTTTTAAATTAATATGGGTTAGTTCCTTCTAAATTTAAAATAAGCGTAGTTTTGATTTGAAATCTGATTAATTCAAATTATTAAATTCATATTAGAGTTCGATAGAATTTTTAAATTTTAAATCAAAATTTTTATTTATTAATTTGAAATTATACTGAGTTAAGAATAAAGTATTATTTTTAATTACAAATCATTATTAAGAAAATAGATGTATCATGATTAGTTATGATTTTATTTTGCCGGTGCCGAAAATCAAGCCGCACACATTGTCTTTATTGTTTGTGCTAAAGCTACCAACCAACAAATCAAGTGCTCATCCTATCTTATTTTAATCGTTCGGATCTTGAGGTCTTGTTTTCAAAACAACTCAAAATTATTTCTTTTACTTTTTATTTCTCAGTTTTATCTTTATAACCTTTTAAGTTTTTAGGATTGTCACCTCGTTAAATAAAATTTAATTCAGTTAATGGAATTTATAATAATTTATTTATTTATAAAAATTGACTAATTAATTAATAAAAAGATTAATTTTTAAGAATAATAATTATTAAAACAATTCAAATTAAAAATTAAATAAAAAAGTTAACAAGTTGAAAATTTTTTAAAATTAAACCGATCGAATCAATTTAATTTTTAATCATTATATAAAACTACACTTTATAGATGGAAGAGTAGCGATTAGCTATTTCAACCCTAAAAATCTTGAAATGAAAAATTTTTTAGTTTAATTTTTTTAATTATCCTGTTCAATTTACTTTAATGATTCTTATTGTTAAAAATCACTCATTTTATTAATTAATTGGTAAATTTTTGAAATTAATAAGTTATTATAAATCAAAATAAATTAAATTATTTTATTTAATAATTTTTAATTAAATTTTAAATTTTTATATATAAAAGTAATTTCATATAATCATATTTTAAATTTTATTTAACCTTTAATTTGCTATTTTTAAAATAGAAATTAAAAGGCCAACAAAAGCGACCAAACTTCATCGTTATTTGAAAAATGTACAGCTCCGAAATTGACCGACTGGTAGAAAATCTAATACAATCCTTAATATTTGAAAATTGAAAAGGCTTTATCTTACTGGGGTCGTGTTATTCGAATCAGTACCCTTCCCTTGAGATAGCTATATAAGAAAAGATGGCTTAAAACCTAACGAATTACCATATTTCAAAGTTATAGTACAAATTTTGATATTATGAAAACGACTCCGAGAAAAGGTATTTAAGTGTTTGGCACCCAATTAAACAAAAACTATATTATACAAGATCACACTTTGATTTTGATTATGGCTTTTATCGACTTCTTCAATTATTTTTATGTTTGGGTGTGTCTTTTAAAATATTATTTTGTTGCAAAACTATAATTAAGATAAAAATTTTAGTCCAACTTCATTGTTTGCTTAATGATTTGAAAATTTGGCCTAAAATTTTTGATAGTCTAAGTCTAACATAAATCAATGCCTTAATATATAAATTTAAGAATTTATAAATTAAAATAATATTATTTTAAAAATGATTCATACAAATTTAAATTTTATATAAAAATTTCAAACTACATCGAAATAATAAAATTTGATCTTATGCAACTCACTACTATTCTTGGTTAGGAGAGTGATTAATATTTGGTGGATAACAAGTGGTACAACACCTTGATGATATTTGTATTTAACTTCTTATCGATAATATATTAGGTTTAGAAATTTCAAAAAATAAAATTTTAAGTTACCAAAACACTAAAATGTATTAGAAATAATGATTTAATTTTAAAAATTGAGTTATTTTTTCAGCTTTTGCTTTTATTTTATTTTTTTGGTTGATCTAAAAGAGTAAAGATTGGTACGACCTTTTAAATTTTAATAGGAAAGTTGACATCAAAGCAACTCTTCTTTCAAGCGGAAATTGTTTTTAATAAGGAAAATACAAATGCCACAAGTATGATACGAAATACAAATCTTTGGTACAAATGTTAGTACTTTAGGTTAAAGTCATTTAATTACTTGTTAATGCATTTTGTTTCGTTAACTATGATACCAGCCCAATATATATGGGATGGATATGATTATAAATGGTCAGTTTAACATTCACAGTAACAGAATCCATTTAGAACTCACTGTAGTATGATATCAAGCCCGTTTACAATTTGTTGGCCATTGCTGCCATTATCTAACTTGCAGCATAGCCATGGTGCAAACATTACATTACCTTTTAATCGAACTTCTTTTCCTTTGGTTTTCATAACTTTGATCCACCGGAATCCTCAGCTAGCACTTGAGACAGAAAATGGGTGGCGCCAAAGTTGCGTAAGACAGCTATATATTGATTCGACCATTCAATTAGCTAGTTTGTTGTTTTCCTGTATGCATGGGCCTTATTCTTATGCCGTGAATGGCTACAACTGAGGTACCTTCGCCCCTGGTAGATGCTCCTCTTATGTTGGGAACAGCACTTCTGGTAACCTTACATTGCTACTCATCGTATGCTTCTTTCTCGTGCCAGTGCCCTCCATGTTTATAAGCATAAATACCAGGTTCGTCAAAATATTTTTACTACTACGTATTCTCAAACAACTGTATCACATCAGAGTAATAGATGTTGTCCGTTTTGCACCATTTAAGATGGGTCGTTTATGTTGCTTTTCTGATAAAACCTCGTGTCTATTCACTGCCACCTTTTGTTATTTTGATGGAAGACAACAAGAAATATAATTTCTATTAAAGAAGTTATTGGATCTCTAAGCTTGACATTTTTCTGATATGCCATCTTATTGAATTTGTTAAAGCTTAGAAGGACTATCTCACTCATTTGAATCTCCCAAAATCAATGGCAAGAGGCATGAGATCGAAATTCTGCATTCCGTTTTTTTCTAGTTACTATCAGAGTAAACTTTTCTCTACCTTGAACTACATTTTTTGCAATTATATGCATGAATGGACGTTTTGTCTCTTGCACATATTGATGTTATTTATGTTGTTGAACTCACTATATTGTAAAATTGATCTTGCATATTTAAAAGAAATTTAATTATGTTTAAAATGGCTTTTGAATCATTAAAAATGAAATTTTAGAAGCCAAACTATAGTTAAATTTGTAAAATGGGTTGGATCAAGTTGACTTGACCCGCTTAAGATTGAAGACGATATACAGTGTATACGTTTCTCATTCTTGTTCATTCTGGGCGCTAGTTTTAGGCTGCGTTTGGATCTGCGGTGAATAACTAGAGGTGGGAGAAAACTGCGGTGTCATCGTAGAAATCCATAAGCAGAAAGAGGGTTGTGATAGGAAAGTGCTTTTACGATAGAAATTTTACTTTCCATTAATAACCTTCTGATAATTATTATTTTTCACTATACCCTTAACTAATAGAAAGCAAGTCTAATGAAATATTTTCTTCTTACTTTAATTTAATATTTTCTTATTTATAATTTAAATTTATATGACTAATAATATATTTTTTATGAAATATTTTATTTACTAAATTTATTTTATTTATATTTTTCTT
>JAOQMS010000002.1:5265926-5280995 GCA_027563885.1 Erythroxylum longipes | reverse complement strand
AATGTTAAGTGATGTGACATGCCACCCTCGAGGGGCACGGATTCGGATATCACCATCGGTATCGGGTTCGGGTCCAGTGGGAGTGGGGTGTTACAATTTCGGCTATAAGTTGTTGTCTCTCTCTAATTGCTTCATCTTGATTTCGGCTACCATTAAGTGAAGTTGCATATATCTGTCTCCTTTCCATGCACTGCTAGCTTGATTTCTTCATTGACATTGCCTCCCTTAAATCAAGCTGGAAAAAATTTGTCATCCCCAATAATTTCTTTAGTTTATGAAACAACTCAAGCTTTAGTGGTTTAGTAAAAATATCTGCAACTTGTTCTTTAATGTGACAATAATTAATTGCTAATTTCTTTTCAATTACTAACTCGCAAATTTTGTGAAATTGAATGTCTATGTGCTTAGATCGCCTATGAAAATTGGATTTTTAAACAGTGTTATTGCAGCCTTATTATTACAAAATAATTATGTTGGAACATCTTGTTTTTGATGTAGTATTTCAAGCATTCTTTTTAGCCATAATGTCTGTGTAGCACAACTAGTTGCCGCAATGTATTCTACTTTAGCTATAGATGACACAATAACGGGTTGTTTCTGTAAAGAACATGATATTGCACTAGCGCCAAGATGAAAAACATAGCCTGATGTGCTTTTTCTTGTTCTTGTATCTTCTCCCCAATCACTATATGTGTAACCTACAAGATTCACATAATTGATATTTGTATAAAAAAGTACCTTTGATATATCGAAAAATTCTTTGTACTCCTTACAAATGACAGGTACGATGCTTCTCTATAAATCTGCTAAGTAATCTAACTCTATAAACTATATCTAGTCTAGTTGTAGTTAAATACCTCAGACTTTCAATTAAACTATTGTAGTAAGTTGAATTTATAAGTCTCCCTTGTCTTCTTTTATTTGTTTCAATTTCTCTTCAACTGGGGTGGGAGTTGGTTTTGGATTCTCTATCTTAAATTTCTTAAAAGTATCATTCACATACTTCCTTTGGGAGATAAAACTTCCATCATCCTGTTGAATTACCTTCATTCCAAGAAAATAAGATATTAGATCTAAGTTTGTCATGTCAAATGATTTTACCATAACCTCCCTAAATTCTTCAATCATCTTTGAGTTGTTTCCAGTAAAAATTAGATCATCAACATAAAGACATAAAATTAAAATATCATTAGGCTCAACAAATTTAACATATAAAGTATGCTCAAAAGGACATCTTTCAAAATCATGGTTCATGAAGTATGAATCAAATTTTTTGTACCATACTCTTAGTGCCTGTTTCAATCCATACAGTGCTTTCTTTAACTTGTAAACTTTCTCTTATTTCCCTCTAGTTTCATACCCTATAGGTTGCTTAACATATCTTACTCTTCTAAAGTTCCATTAAAAAAAGCAGATTTTATATCCATTTGATAAATTTTCCAATTATTTTGAGTTGAGAGGGAGATAATCATGCAAATAGTATTCAATCTCGGAACAAGAGCAAATACTTCAAAGTAATCAATACTTAGTTTTTGCTTATATCCTTTTGCAACCAATCTAGCTTTAAATCTGTTAATCTCACCATTAGGCTTGTACTTTGTCTTGTACACCCACTTTACTCATATAGGCTTTTTATCAGTAGGAAAATTTGTTAATTCTCATGTGTCATTTTTTTCAATTGCATATATTTGTTCATCCATTGCTTTTCTCCATTTCAAGTCAATTAATGCCTCCTTATAATCAACTGGTTCACAGTCTATAAATAAAGCAAAATTGATAATTTCTTCATCAGATAGATCATTATCAATACTTATCACATAATCTTCCAATATGGTTGGTAGCTGACGACGTCCTTGGGGTTTACTAGATGTCTCTGGCTGAGATATTTAATCTGCCCGAGTATTTTCTCCTTCACAACTTTATGAAATTACCACTGGCCTTTTTTAGGTGGTTAAAGACCAATCACATATAGCACCCTCATTAAAGGTTACATCACGACTAATCATCTTTTTTGTATTTACATTGTACAATTTATAGGCCTTTGAATTTGTATTGAAACCTATAAAAATACATTTCTAGCCTTTGTCATCCAACTTCTTCCTCAAGTGACCTGATACATGGGCATAAGCAATACATCTTTGAGATGCCAAATGGAAGGTTTCATTCTGCTCCAGCTTCCTTAGGTGTTTGTCATTAAGGCTTTTTGTTGGACACCTATTTAAAATATAAACTGCACAAGCAATAGCTTCTATCCAAAATTCTTTAGGCAATTGTTTATATCTTAACATGCATCTTATCATGTCCATTATAGTTTTGTTCTTCCTTTCTGCTACTCCATTCTATTGATGCATGTATTTGGTGGTCAACTGATGTTGATATCTATATTGCTAAAAGACTTCTATGCATGCAAGATACTCCTAACCTTTATATGTTCTTAATGCTTTAATTCTTCAGCCACTTTACTTTTCCACAAAGGCTTTAAATGATTTGAATGCATCACAAGCTTTTAATTTCTGTTTAGAAAATAAATCCAAGCTTTTATACTAAAATCATCAATAAAAGTAATAAAATACTTATTATCTCCATTAGACGGAACTTCAATAGTACACAGATCTGAATGAATAATTTCCAATGTCTTCTTTGTTCTATAGGACTTTCCAACTAAAAATACATCCTTATGTTTTTTTTTTCCTATCTCACATGTCTCACACACATGGTTAGGAATATTCATAATAGGAAAGCTCTTTTCATGATAGATAATTTAATCCAAAAAAATGAAAATTTCCAAAACGCATATGTCATAGCCAATTTGCGTTAGGTATCATAAAATTCAAGCAAGCAAATTTTTCATGATGAATTTTTACTGAGAATAGACGGTTAAAAGACATCTTTACCTCAATAAATTATCTTTACTTGTCTATCAAGGTACAAAAATCACGATGAATTTGCATTTTATAACCTTTCTCTGATAATTGACCTATGCTTAGTAAATTATGATGAAGATCAGGAACATAGTAAACACCAGATAAAACTTTTAGAACCATCCTTCAACTTAATGGATATTCGACCTTTTCCCAAAATAGGAATATTTGAATTATTGCCAAATTTAACCGTTGACTGAACATTTTTATCTAAACAGGAAAATAACTCCTTATTCCCATATATATGATTACTACAACCAGAATTCATGTACCATATATTTTCATCTTCCACAAAAGAGTTGCTTGCTAGAAATAAACTTTCTAAATTGTTAGAATTCTCACTAAAATGTTGGTACTGACTTTCTGTAATATTAGCTTGATAGTTGTTCTGAGATTTAGATCTACAATCAACAGTTTTATGTTCATAACTTCCATAATTAAAACAATTAAAATTATATCTCTTTTGATATTGATTACCTAGTCCTCTTCTTCAACTGGTAGGCCCAAAATTATTTCCTCTTCTTCTTTGACTGAATACTCTGGAATTGTTGTCTCCCCCTGGTTAAAATTACTGCCATGAACTTTTCCTCTAAAACTTCCTCTACCTCTGTCTTTGAAATCTCCTCCTCCTCCATTATTAGAAACACGACCTCTACCATCTACATTTTGATTAGATTCTGTAACATTATTGAAATTTACTTGGCCTTTTAAGGCTTCTTTTGTTGTCTTTTCTATTTTCTCCAATATTCTGCTAACATGACTTTCAATGCTTCTCTGTAACTTTACTATAGTCATAGCTTTTGTATCATATGACTTTAGTATTTTAGTCACAACATGGTTAAATTTAATGATGCGTAGATTTTTTTCCACCACCTTACTATCTGAAATATCTTCTCCATATAGCCTCATCTTATTGACAAGATCAATAATACGAGAAAAAAATTGTTCAATAATTTCTGAATTGGACATTTTATGACTCTCATATTCTTTATTCGTGGACTATAATTTAGATTTTTGAGCCTTATCTATACCTTTTTAAGCCAGCTTCAAGATATTCCACGCTTCTTTGACAATTTTAGCATTAGCAATTTTGCCAAAAACTGAATAATATACTCCTTGGTGAATTTGGGATAACGCTAATTGGTCCTTCCTTTAAGCATTTACATCATCTCTTTCTTGTAAGCCTAGATCAACAAAACTTCAAATACTGTAAGCTTTAAGTTAGGTAGACATTAAAATCTCCTAATAATTATAGTCAAGTTTATAATCTAATTTGGGACTTGACCATACAATATTATAATTGCTTGACATCTCTAACTTTTAAATAAAATACTCACAAGTATAAGAACACTCTCTCTATTTATTTATTTTTTGACAAATCACCTTAAAAATTGGAGCTGGATTTAACTAACTCTGATACCAATTTGATATCTATGACACAACATACTCACACACACAAGAGAGAGAATAGAGAAGAGAAGAGGAGAATTAGTTCGATCCCAAAAATACAATACATGTAAGGCTTCATTACACTCCTTTTATATGAAAGAAAACAATAAAATACTAGAGTTTTACTCTTACAAACAACATCTTATTGGACCAAAAATTTGGTCAAATTAAATAGAATGCTTAAGGAAGAAGAGAGCTTCTCTCCGTTTGCTTCAAGCACATGATTTCCGCTACAAGTTGTTGTCTCTCTTCACTTGCTTCATCATGATTTCGACTACCAATTAATGAAGTTGCATGTATACGTCTCCTTTCCATGGTTGGCTTAATTTATTCATCTGACACTTCTTAAGCTCAATTTGTTGATGTCTTTCACTAAGCTTCGTATAAGATTTCAAACGTATGTCAAGTTGAATTTATTAAAGTCTCCTCGAGCTCTAATTTGAGGGAGGATTTTAGCAATAGACAAAAGCAATACTTGTATAGTTAGTATGTCATTTTTGTAATTATAGAAACATTAGTCAGTTTATTCTTGTGGAGACTTTACCGCCAATATATCAGCGTATGAATTACTTCTACAAAAGTAATTTTCATACAAGTTTGTGTACTTCTTGAAAGTTCAAATATTATAAAGTACATTAGTGAGAGAGATTTGTATATATTTTAGCTTTTCGAGGGGGAAAAGAGAAGCTAAAGTGTATGAGCGTTGTTAGATAAAAATCAAGCTAAAGTGTATGATTTATGAAGTGCACAGGAAAATTAGAGCAGAGAGAGAGAAGAAGAATCAGACTCGTCTTGAAGCAACACTAGTCCCTCTTGACCATCAGTATTTAAAGTTCCAAGAATTCATCGTATCGTTTCAACTTTTGAGGGCACCCCTTTTTTCCTCGAGATAGAAAACAATCTCAACTTTCCCATTCGTCAAAATCAAAAACAATCTCAACGCTATCTTTGAAACTTAATTAGCAAGCTCCTAGTTGGCGCAGTATTTACGCTTCTGGGCCATCATTAAATAGGATATGGATATCATCACACGTGCTGATGTCTCAATAAGAATGCTATGCATAAATATCAGGTTCGATTTATCTAAATAAGAAGAGTAAGACGATTCTTTTGTCTTTTAACAGAACTCTGGAATCTGGATAGCTCCTAACTCAATTCTCCCTCTCAACCTCACCATAACCATGGTAAAGCTGGTGTTCAATAAGAATCTGTGGGGCCTAGCAGCTTAAGCAAGATTGAATTTCTTAATCTGAACGCAGAAAATGTATAGATATTGTCGACGGATTATTAGTCTGTATTGATTGCATTATCTTAATCATTTTATTTTATGGAGTTGTCAGAATATATGCTAACTTCAATACTATTTTTTAGTGTATCATTTATAAAGCAGTCAAAACAAAACACTGACGTTCTTAGTACATAAGATAACGTTTCCGTCACATAGAAATAACAAAAATTACCCTCTATTTATAATGACGACAGAGGGGCCATCTTACTACAGTGCTACCCAAAATTGACACAAAGATAGGTCATAAGATAAATAAAATTATTAAAATGGGGTCCTAGAATAAAGTTATTAAAATATAAAAGAATTAAGAAATGATAAGATAATATGAACAAAAGCAAATCGAGCAAGGACAAGGAAGCTGGTATCGACCATTATAATTATATTTGAGACTGATTGATACCTAAATGTCTTTGATACAACACCATTATATATATCATGATTAAGGAAGATCGAGTAAAGCTCCTGTTTCTCTCTCTCTCTTTTTTATTGGTTATTGTTTACGTAAACATTTCAACTCTTAGCCCTTTTTTCCTGTCTTTATTCATGGAGATGGAGCAACAAGTGGGTTTGGCATATTTTTAGATTGATCTTTGTGTCATTTTAGTTAATAAAAGCGCTTTTAATCTGGATATGAGTATATAAAGGCGTGAACGTTATCTTGTTTTGGTGTAAGATTGCTTTCATATATTTATTTTTAAGATTTCAAGTAAGGATAACAATGTATGATATTGTTTTAAAGTTTTTATAAATTTAAAAATAAAATAATATTATTTTAATAAAAGATTAAGTGATTAATACTGTTTGGAAAAAATTTAAATTTTCATTCGAACAAATAAATTTAATCCACTAATTTCAGTTAAAATTTAATTTGAAAATTGTCAAATTTTTAAAATTTTAATAAAGCTTTTGTAAAATATTTATATAAAATATATAATATAATAATAACATTATTTAAATTATATTTAAAAAATTATTTACATTTACATTTTTATTTTTGGTGAGGCATCTTCTTTTTCACATTTATCACAAAAATTAAATAATGGTTACATCGTCAGTAAAGTGAGATAGGAGAAAAAGGAGCTATGGATCACGTTGACGGAAGAAAAGTAAATATATGGGTCCCTTCCTTAACTGTTACGGACACATATACAAAATCCCAAAAGACTTTCGTCCTTCTGCGGTGGGGCCCGATCAACCGACCGAAATCCAGAACGAAGAGTAGCTGGAGGTAGACGGCACACTAAGTTATCCCAACTAACCCGATTAACCACCCTCGAGAAACCATGGTTAGCACTTAAAGGCAGTTTAAAAGACGTGGCATGAAAGGACAAGGACTCGTTAGCTATTGCAAGCGACGTGGTGTAACCAGGGTTAGCCGTAATTTTATGACTCGTGATGTGAGCCAGCCACGTGGACTCTCCATATCGTTACTAGTGCTGTGGGTCTCTTCCCAGTTTATATATAGTTTACGCTGTCTAAATACCTAAATAAAAAGACTAGACGGGATTAGAATAGTTGGTCTGGTACGTACCTCAAGATATAATTCTACAACTATAAATCTGATAAAACCCAAATTAAAAGTGATCCAAATGCATTTTATGGGTATATAGTATAAATAGAATATCATAGGGAATCTGACCTATTTCTTTGTTGATAATAAGAATCTAAGAAAGAAAAACCGTGCCGTGCTTAATAAACTTAAGAAAGAGAATCTCCTAGAAAGGGGGAAAATGCAAAAATAGGAATCTCTTTTTCCGCTACAACGAAGTAACCAGTCTAATGACATTAAAAATATTTATCTTAAAATGAGACAACTGCTAATATTTTTTAGTGTTTTTCGGTTGAGTTTTTGAAAGATAAATAAGTATTTTTTTACCTCAATTTTTTAAAAAAATGAGTATTTGACTATAAAATAAAAATTAACTTTTTTAGTATATATAACTTTTTTGACGGTTAAAATATAATTTTTTAAGAAGCTCAAATTTGGAGCTTATCCAAAAAATACTTTTTCAGGTAAATTTTTCGAATCAATTAATGACCTATTTTTTAGTCCTTTTGACTCTTATATTTTACATATAATTTTCACAATACTCACAAACATATCTTTATATTTTTTTAAGATTTTTATAATTTTATTTTATTTTTTATATGTTTTAATATTTATTTTTATATTAATTTTACTTATGTTATAATCGATACAAAAGATTTGGTTAGATATATTTTATTTATATTTTATATGATTTAAAATTATATAATAATTAATATATTATGATTTACATATTGTTTAATATAATTTAGATAATATTTATATGCATAAATAATTTTTATTACAAAATAAAATATAGTTAAAATTAAAAGTTATTTTTATATTACTGAACAAACTATTGTATAAAATTTTTTCAAAAAAACTTTTTTTAAATGACAGCTAAACAATAAATTAATTTTTAAAAAAAGTTTTACTAACAAAATCACTATTAATATAAACTTTTTCAAACAAGTAATTAGTACAGCATGAGTTGGTAATTTAGTAATTACAACATACATATGCGGAAATCGTGGCAAAATAATAGGTTTGAGTTTACCACGTTGGACCGCTCTCTCTTTTAAAAAACAAAACCGCGTAGGTTGGTTATTATTTTAAAGAAATCTCACCGTTTAAACGGCCGGTTAGAGTGGAGCCCGCAGAGGTTATCTTGTGTCCACTCAGTGGCACCCACTTGTCACCCCCTCAGACACCTCCTCCACAACGTTATAAATATAAAAGTCCGGATACAGCTCCTCTCGCTCTAAGTGGAACCATATCGTGTTTGTTTCTGAGTACATTTTCCTGTTTGTTTCCCAAGAAAACATTTTCCTGTTTGTTTCATTTCATTCCTTACTTTTCGTTTCCGGTTCATAACCGTCTTGTGCTTTGCCCTTCTGTTTTGCAACTTGTAACTTTCTTCTTTGCTGATATTCACTCGTCCACATAAGTTCCAAGGTAATTTCTTTGATTTCTGCATTGTTGTTCAGTATCAGTTTTCCTTTCTCTTCATCTTTCACGTGGTTGGAATATATAACTTATGCATACGATTCTGACCACTCACTACTACTCCAAAGTCGTCTAATTGTTAATAAGTTGGTTTTCGCAGTATATAATTATAATACAATGACTCACTTCCTAAACGACGATCTCGAGTACGTCGATTATTACTACGACGTCACCGATTTCGAATACGAAGACCATTTCAGCCAACCCCAACAACCTCAGAGGAACTATGATCACGAGTCCATGGATTCCGACTTCGGAGAGGACTTCGAATTAGTATGCTCCCCTTCATCTCTTTTTCGTTATTGAGTTTCTGTCTTTTCTTGCAGATTATGTAATTTTTAGAATAATTACTGTCTTGGTGTATTGTAGAGTAAGGTCAAGACCGACACCTCGGCACTAGAGGCAAGGAATGGGAAAGATATACAGGGGATACCTTGGGAGAGGCTCAATTTCACGAGGGACAAGTATCGCGAAACCAGGTTGAAGCAGTACAAGAACTACCAGAACATGTCTATTTCACGCGACCAGATTTGTAAGGTCTATATCATTTCTCTATCTTTGTTTCACCTGTGTTTTTGTTCTCTTGGAAGTTTTTAGTCTATTTTGTACCCTTGGGAGTTTGAGTTTGGAATTCAATTTAATAGATAAGATTTTGAAGCTCTAAACTTTCTTTATACCTCTTCCTCCAATAAACTGGATGATGTTTTAATTTGAAGGGATTATCTTTGAAACCATTGCCCCGATATTTTGAAAATCTTTTGGAAACTATCGGGGTACTAGCAGGTGGAAGCGTTGGGACGGGGGAGCAGTTTTTCTATATTTTCAATTCTGATATATTAAAAATTATATTCGATTCGTTTGAAATGGCTATCTATATATATGTTTTGGTCTCCCTTCTCCCAGCAAAAGATAGAATTTTGTTGTCTCTAGTTAAAATAATATTTGCTGTTTTGATTGGAGCCATCAAACCTACCCTTGTTAGCCGCGGTAACTATATGAAGTTATTTTGTCTGTTCCTTTCCCTTCGTTTTTAAGTTATGAAATAGGCAGCGGAGGGGAGGGATAGCGGGTGATGCAGCATGTCTTTGTTTTTATTTCTCGAATAGTATAAGAGGTGGAACGAAAAATGTGAAGTCCTGTTTAAATTATGATTTTCGTTATATGCTTCTGGAGCTGATTGCCTTTCTGCTTGACTTCATTCTTTGTTTTAACCTGAAAGTATACTGATTACAGGAATGCCTGCCGGTGGACAAAGGAAGTACGTTTTATGATTTCCATTTCAACACAAGGCTTGTCAAGCCCACTATTACACATTTTCAGGTAGTGACTTTTGCTCTTCTACGCCGGTAGAGCATATTTGAATGGGGGAACTCTCATAATTGGTGAACTAATTTCCGTCGTTTCATGTGGCGTGCATGACTGTGTTTTGATTTTAGGTTTATTGAAATCTAATCGATCGTATTTCCTGAAATTAATCACTGACTTATTCTAAACTACTTTTCTTTCCAAAAATTTCGATGCTATTGGAGGTCAGCCTTAGATTTTCTGGCTCATATGGATGTTTATTGAACTGTTTACATTTCATCACATTCATCAATATCCTTGCAGTACTATGATAATCTTCATAACTTGGAAGGTCTTGAGGAGTAACAATCTTGTTATCACGCCATAGAAATGTCTCACTTATCAAACTAGATGTATTGAGGATTAATAATCTTGTTATCATGACACCATAGAAATGTCTCACATATCAAACTAGATGTATTAAGCTAACATTATCTGATAATTATATAATTGGCTATGAAACTTGTCTTCTCTAGAAAAGACTTTGAAATTTCTGTTGCAAGCATACTGTTAGTCTTTAGATTTGCAGGTACTTCCAGTCATGACACCATCATTTTAAGGATGTTGATTGTATTTTATTGGGCATTATGCTTGAACTTGTTGAAGGTATGGCAGTAGAAATCGATATCTCATCGTTGGCATCTTATATGCTGTTGATTTTTGAACCTCTAACGAAGCTGTTCCAGATGTAAGTTATTGCCAGCATGGCCATTATACCAAAGCCTACTCCAGGCCTGCAAGCTGGTGAACTAAGCCTTCCAAGAAGTATTTGGAATTTAATTTGATTTGTCCTTAAAATTTCTGTAGCACTCAACAGACATAATACTTTGATATGTGGCTTTAGGTTCCCCCAAATTTAACTGGGTCAAGTAAGGTTGTGTTTGCTAAGTTCTTCCTATGCGGATTTATGATGATGCTTGCTTTATGCATTAGTTGTTTGGCGCTTTTTATGATAGAAAAATAGAAAGTTAATAGAAGGTACAATATTCAATATATGGTAGTTCTGCATAATATTTCAAGTAATCAACATAGATACAGAATAACTCAATCGAAGCTAACCCTTATTTGCTTCATTCCCGAGTATTTCTTTATGGAGTATGACACCATTGAGGCTTGTATAATAACGAAAACACTGCAGATTTAAACATACTTTTTGTCAGTTTTAGTGTGTGCATTTTTTATTATTCTCAAAGCCTCCTGACCTGCAGTAACTGTCTCATGCTTAACTGGTGATGACTAATCTTCCCATCATGTTTGGATGTGTTTGGCATGGTTCCAGGGTTTGCACACGTGTCATACTTGTATCTTAGCATTAAAACATTTGAAGGTACTGTGTGTCATTGACATTGTGATTTACTTTTATCTCCTGCAGTATCTTGTGCACCTATATTGATGTTCATAGATATATTCGTAAGTTAACCCTGCTGTGGCATTTTAGGACTGTTATTTCTCTTTATTTCAGCGTTTTAAGCAGGGTGGAAGTTTTATGTGAGCAGCTGGCGGGATTAAGGATTCGTTGTATATATGGTATGATAGGAAATATCTGAGCATTTCACAGGCCTCTGAACCAATTCCTGCAGTTCAAGTGCTATTATTTTGTCAGATTTGAGGGGCCTTAGTAACATGGATATGCATTTCTGTGTTGTTCTTTCATTTAGCGCATCATCTGCATTGCAGCATTCACACTGTTTGTCATATATGCGTTATCATGTTTCATGGACTTTGTTAGTTCACTTTTAGCTTTTCCAGTTATGTGTGCTTATGCTTAAGTGGTCTGATTAACATAATAGCAATAGCAATTTATGTCTGCCATTATGCATTTGTCTAAGTAGATTTCTGCAATCATGCATGTGTCTAAATGTTGGTGAACTGACCTAATATCTGCTTATATTATAAATTTCTTTCTTCACTGTTTCCTGCCTTATCCTGAGAAAATACATTTGACCAACAATGAGAACACCCCTTTGTTTCTTGTATTTGTCATCGAGAAATTTTCTGTTGGTTCGTTTTATATTTAGGAATCTTGTTATTTGCAATGTTAATTCCTTGGAGTGACGTATGATTTTGTATGTATGTTTATTGCTTTGTCGAATTATGCTAGTCACAGTTTTGTCAATATTGATTCCAATGTGATTTGCAGCTGAGGAACCTACTGTGGTCAACATCTAAACATGATGTGTACCTCATGCAAAATTACTCTGTGATGCACTGGTCTTCATTATTGCGCAGAGGGAAAGAAATACTCAATGTGGCGAAGACGATTCTTCCTAGCCTGGTGTGTGACTTTGGTGCCAAAGTTGTTCCTACATGGATTAGTTTATAACTGTTTTGAACAATCGTTATTGTCTTTGAAACAGAAGCACCCAGGATTATTGTCCGAATCACTTTTCAGGGTGCAAATAAGCACAATGGCTGTCAAAGAAAACTTGATGGTCGCAGGTGGTTTTCAGGGAGAGCTTATTTGCAAGGTATAGAAATGTTGAAATTTGAAGTATATGCATGTGGATTTGGCTCATTTTCCTGATTGCATCTTTCATTTGTTCAGCATTTGAATCAACCTGGTGTAGCGTTTTGCACAAAATTAACTTCAGATGAAAACGGCATTACAAATGCAGTGGATGTATATCGCACCAAGTGAGGAATTTTATCTGACAATAAAATTGAAAATTTTCATTTCTCAAAGCCGAACACTGAAACATCCAATATTCATTCTGCAGCGGTTTGCTGAGGATAATGACTGCAAACAATGATGCTCAAGTTAGAATACTTGATGCTGAAAATTTCTCTTGCATAGATCGTTTCTCCTTTGAGTGGTCGGTAAATGTGAGTTCCTTTCATCATCAGAAGTTTGACATTCATTTAAGATTACACGTTTATATGCTAACTGGTTAAATTTATGGTTCCCAGAACACATCTGTTAGCCCAGATGCTAAACTGATGGCAATCCTTGGCGACAGCACGGAATGCTTGATTGCAGATGCCAATTCTGGGAAGGTAACTGGGAGACTTAAAGGGCATTTGGACTATTCTTTTGCATCAGCTTGGCATCCTGAGGGCCACGTCCTGGCTATTGGTAATCAGGACACGACATGCAGGCTTTGGGACACCAGGAATCTGTCCAAGTCCTTTGCTGTATTAAAGGGGAATATGGGTGCAATTAGAGCGCTGAGGTTCTCTTCGGACGGCCGATTTCTGGCGATGGCAGAGCCTGCTGATTTTGTTCACGTGTTTGACACGCAATCTGGGTACACAAAAAGCCAGGAGATTGATATATTTGGTGAGGTTGCTGGCATTTCATTCAGTCCTGATACAGAAGCTCTGTTTGTCGGGGTTGCTGATAGGACCTATGGTAGTATGTTAGAGTTTAACAGGAGACATTTCAACCATTATTTGGACGCATTCTTCTAGTGAAGGGTTAAGAGAATCCGTAACTCTCGGTGATGCGGGAGGCTTACAGATGTTTATATTTAGTGGAAAAAGAGTTTTGAAGAATTATCTTTGGAAGTTTTAGGGCTGCTCTTTTTCGTTGGCCACAGGTCAGGACAAACTGTTACAGCAATGGAAAGATGTTCGGTTTCGAAGAGCACTTTTGTCGTCGGTAATATATATTTTAAATTTAATAAGTTATGTAAATAAAACAAATTGTGAAAAGTACATAAAAGAAATGTGTTAAAAAGAAAATGTATAAAGTTGTCTTTTTACAACTTAGTATATAAATAATAACACACTAAATTTAGTATATTATTATTCATTGCTGCATCATTTTGGTGTTGGATTTCGGTGTCTTTCTGGAGTGAATTCTTTGCACTTGGAGATGGCCTTATGATATGTCATATTGTGATGGCACTTTTTTAGATAAAACCAATTTTTATCTCATTGAGAAATCTTCAGGCTACACCTACACGGCACTCACTTCTTCGACCGAGCCAAATCAAAATCTTAAAAAACTTGTCGAGTCAAATTGACGATGACCTGTTCGGAGCAAAGTGTAGAAATTTCAGTGGTCTCTCTATCAAAGATTATTGATCTTTTTGCTCAAGTCCGATCCCAGAGTCAAACTGTGTTAATGCGTGGTTGGATGGTTTTGTAGAAAAGTCCCCGCCAGTCTCATAGTGACCAATCCTCGTAATGTAGCAACAGATGGGGGCAGGTTGGGCGGCTGATTGTTGAAGTATCGAAGAGCTGTTTGACTAAGATGATGGGCTCGTTTGATAAACATTAATACTTAAAATTTTAAATATCTAAATTTTTGTAAAAAAAATTCGACGAAATATTAAAATATATAATATTTATTTCCTTAATTTTTTTAAAAAAATTAACTTTATAAGTCGGTTTATTCGTTAACAATTAATACTAAACAATTACGTAGTGTTTAGTTCATGTTTTTATGGGTGAAGACAGATAATAAAGACATAAAAATCCTGTGTCTTGTAGTATTTGCTTGTTGTCTCCACTTATTTTTGTCCCGACTCTAGAGTACATAGACAAACATTTTTTGTTCCTCCCAAAATTGTGATACAATATTTCTTGTACAAGGACAAAAACAAAAGACGTAAGGAATTTTCAGAAATGCCCTCCCTCCACTACGCCTGAAACCTAAAACAAAATCACTCTCTCTCGCAGCGCTCCTTCTTCCTCTGGTTCGTCTCGACAGTCAAAGTTAAAGTTTTTTTCTGTTCAATTTCTCCCCTTCTTTGCCTCTCATTTGGCTGTCCTTGTTTGATTCCTTATGCGTTTAACTGCATTGCTTTTGCTCTCTTGCTTTGTTGCGTCTCTGTTCATTTTCTGTTCTCATATCTCTCTCTTTCTGGGGTTGTTTGCATTTGGGGGTGGGTCCTTTCAGCTACTGAAGTTCGATTTTGTTTAGTTCATTTTGCTCTTTCCGTTTGGATTGAAAGTTTGTGATTCTTCTCTATTTGAGACTTGTGTTCGTATGGAAATGCATTTCTCGTCTGCCTGCAGTCAACGGACATTAGGTGCCAAACCCATTTTTGTTTGTTACTTCCATTTTAGCTCTCCCTCTTAACTCTTTCCGC
>JAOQMS010000002.1:5245334-5265826 GCA_027563885.1 Erythroxylum longipes | reverse complement strand
CATCGATGATGGTCACTCATTGAGTTCGCAAAACTCACCCAAAATTTGCAAATATTTTTCAGAGCTCAGAAGAATACTTCGTTAGGCAAACGGGAGTATACCTATTGCATGCAAGTGAGAGATAGAGGTCGGGATCAGTTGCGTCTGCATAATTATTTTTATTAAAAAAATTTTTGTATGAAAGAATGTATTTTGAGATTTTTGTATCATGTTTATTGATCAAATCTATTTTGTAATAACTTTCCAAAATGGAAAGGGTTATAAATGAAATTGATTTTGAGTGCAATTATTATATATGTGATTGAAAAAGTTTATGATCGAAACGGACCCGAATTGATTATTGAATTTTCGCAAAAGCGTGCATTGTTTTTAAAAAAAGAAAAGAAATTTATAAAAAGGGGAAGAAGATTTTTGTAATGAGATTCAACTGACTGAGTGCTCTAGCATGCCACCCTCGTAGGGCTCAGACTCGGATATCACTCATGATGTCGGGTATGTGTCTGGAGAGAGTGGGGTGCTACAAAGTGGGATTTAAGGATGAACTTAAATGCATTTACATTGTTATGTGAAATGCTTCAGGTCCATGGTGGGTTGAAAGATAATGGCCATGTGCGTATTGAAGAAAAAGTTTTAATCTTCCTAAGAATATTAGCACAAAATGAATCTAATAGAGTATTACAAGTTAGGTTTATGAGGTCAGGAGAAACAATAAGTAGGGTCTTTCATAGTGTGTTGAAGGCTGTACTCAAGCTTCAACATCTGTTGTATGTCAAGCCCATACCAATTCCTGATGATTGCACAGACAATAGATAGAAATGGTTTAAGATTAGTAAATTTAATTAGCTACAATAAATTGTCTAATTTCACTTTTTTAAAATACTAAACTAGAACTTTTTATTTTATTATTGGAATTTTGTTCAAAGGTTACCTTGGTGCTCTAAATGGGACCTATTTAAAAATAATAGTTCCACATGCAGACAAACTCAGATACAGAGATAGGAGAGGGAAAATATGCACTAATGTATTAGGGGTGTGTGATAAGAACTTAAACTTTGTTTATGTTCTTACTGGATGGGAGGGTTCAGCGGCGGATTCAAGGGTTCTGGATGATGCTGTTACTAGGCCTAATAGACTTCAAGTTCCAAGGGGTATGTAAGATAAGAATTGTCAGAATTTTGCTATTTGTTTTTTAAGGTTTGATTACAAATACAATAGTAATAATGTCATTTGTTTGTAGGAAATTACTACTTAGTAGATGATGACTATACCAATGGTCCTGGCTTTCTTGCACCTTTTAGAGGCACAAGATACCATATTCAAGAGTGGGCAAGAGATGGAAGAGCACCTAGGAACCCAAAAGAGCTCTTTAATAAGCGACACTCATCTGCCAGAAATGTGATTAAATTTGCATTTGGTTTACTGAAAAAAAGATGAAAAATCCTAAGAAATCCATCTTTTTATCCAGCAACCACTCATATGCACATAATTTTTGCATGCTGCCTTCCGCACAACTTTATTAGGTTGCATATGACTTATAATCTAGCAAAGCTTACTCCTCTTGAAGTTGAGGATATGCCAATTGG
Source organism: Erythroxylum longipes (assembly GCA_027563885.1). Classification (NCBI taxonomy): domain Eukaryota; kingdom Viridiplantae; phylum Streptophyta; class Magnoliopsida; order Malpighiales; family Erythroxylaceae; genus Erythroxylum; species Erythroxylum longipes. The sequence continues at coordinate 5,264,243 of JAOQMS010000002.1, read as the reverse complement.
AGAAGATGCACCTTTCCCTAAATTTGTTGATCGTGTTGAGACACATAATGAATGGAGTCAATGGAGAGAGGATTTAGCTAAGAACATATTTGATGATTGGAGAACAAACCATTAAATTATGAACTTTAATTTAGTTAATGTTTTTATTTATTAAATTGAGGGTTTAAATGTGGTTGGCTTTCATTGTAACTGAATTGAGGCTTTTTTTAATTTCTCTTTATATTGCTAACTTCCATTCATTGTAACTGAATTTGAGAACACGCAATTAAATTGTTGTTTATTTGTTTGATTTGTACTTAATTACATGTTTCTTTTAATTCAATATTGTCTTCTTTATTTCCAAACAAGTTTCAAATAATAGTGATTAATCAGTTATGGAAATGATTTGGAATGGTTTGGGGAATGGCATTACATGGTTTGGGTACAATGTCAAGAGTGTGGACTTCAGATGAAACAGAAGCATTAGTGACCTTCATGGAGGAGGCAGTTGTTGCTGGTCACAGAGCTGATAATAGGCAATTTAAGCCAGGTACTTTCCAACTTCTTACTAGAATGATGGTAGAGAAGTTTCCTGATTGTGGCATTGACAAGAGGCGTATTAAAAATAAGCACAAGAGGTTGAAGGAAAAATATCAAACAGCCTTTGACATGTTGAACTGCAGTGGGTTTGGTTGTAATAAAAGCAAGCAATGCGTTGAGGTTGACAGCAAGCAAGTGCTGGACGAATGGACGAGGGTAAATGTTTTTTTTGATTAGTTGGATCTTTATAGAAGCATCCTAATAATAATATGTTTATCATACTAAAGTTTTCTGTTTTTTTTTCTAGAAACACCCCAACAAGTACTACACTCCTAGAAAGCCTTTCCCGATTTTCCCTAGACTTGAGTTTGTCTTTGGAAAAGATAGAGTCATTGGTGCAGGAGCTCAAGATGCTGCAGATGTTGTTGCTCAGTTTGAGACCGATGAAATTGAAGGTGATGCTCCACCACCTCTTGCTGCCCCATCAGATCCACCAGGCCCATTGGGCACTCCGGCTCCAACTGCTTCTGTCGCCTCTTCCAACAACACAGAAGGGAACCAACAAAACAAAGGGAAAAGGAAGATGAGGAATATTGAAGTGTTCGAAACCCTTGCTGCCTTATTTGCTCGGGCCATTGACAATAGTAGAGAGAATGCAAAGATCATTGCTGATGCCATTGCAGGAGCGCAAATTCCCAAGCTAGGTGAAGAGCTTGGGAATTTGGGTTTCTCCACTGCAGAAGTTGTTAAGACTGCAAGGATCTTCTCAAAGAATGCTCATGCTGGGAATCTTTTCTAAGGTTTAACTGCAGACCAAAAACAGGCTTATGTAAGGAGCCTCTTAGATGATGAAGTCTGACTTTATTTCTTAATCTTTTATGGCTTCATAGTAGCTTAACAGGAAAGCTACGTTGTGCATTGTCTTCAAACAGCCTATGTGATGTTGAATGATGATATGATGAGTTGTTGACTTTGTTTGTACACTTGTGAATCAATGATGAATGGTTGGTTTATTAAATATTTAATGTTTGTAATTCATGTACGTGTATGAATGATGAGTATATGATTCATTTTTAGGTACTTAACTATGGGCAGATACAACTTCTATGTCGTATTTGTTGGACGTCAAATAGGTATTTTTATAAATTGGGATGATGTTAAATTGGCAACTGAGGGCTTTCCTAATGCTAGATTCAAGGGGTATCGGACTTTGGTTGAAGCAGAAAGTGCCTATGTCATGGATGTCAATAGGCGGACTCGTCGAAATGAAGAAATTGTTCCTACCTCCAATGAGCCTTCATCAATACCGAATCAATTTTCACTTCCAACAAATGAACAACTAAATGAAGTTGCAACTTTGAAGAAAAAAATGCCATGGAGTCAAGGATTTTTACTCATTGCCATTGGAGTCATTTTGGATATTATTGTTAAGGACATTCTTAATAAAATATAAGGCTTGGATGTATTTTCAACCTATTATGTAATTAATTCCATGAATGCTTAGATGTTTTATTAAATTATTATGTACTAGAATATCTAACTTGTAGGATTTTTTAAACCTATTATGTAATTAATTCCATGAATGCGTAGATGTTTTATTAAATTATTATATATTAGAATTTCTAACTTGTAGGATTTTTTCAAACTTATCATGTAATTAATTTCATGAATGCTTAGATGTTTTATTAAATTATTATGTACTAGAATATCTAACTTGTAGGATTTTTTGAACCTATTATGTAATTAATTCAATGATGCTTAGATGATATATTAAATTATTATATATTAGAACTTCTAACTTGTAGGATTTTTTAAAACTTATTATATAATTAATTCCATGAATGCTTAGATGTTTTATTAAATTATTATGTACTAGAATATCTAACTTGTAGAATTTTTTTTATTCAATAACTCATTTCATTTAAATTTTAGGTTTCACATTTCAATAAATATTTAGGTTTCTCATTTCATTTTATCGTAATTAAAAAATTACAAATACATTTAAAATAAATATTAATACAATTATTAAATAATCAATGAATTACATATTTCTAATCATATTATACTGCAAGGGCATTTTCGTCATTGATGTTGTTTTTATGTTCTGTCCACTGCAACCAAACATATTTCTGTCTTCAAGACGGAGACAGTTTTTTCTGTTTTGTCCATCACAACCAAATACCTCATTGTTTCTAATTTTTGTTCTGTTCCATCTCCAAATTTTCGTTTCGTTCTGTTTCTGTATATTGGAGACAGTAACTAAACACAACGTTAATTTTACTAAATATCTTTAATAAACAGCCGATGTTATTTGTTGCTCTAATCAATTGATATAATCAGCTATCAACTAATCGTTGGTAGAATTAGTTATAGTTAATGCAATATTCTGATTGCCTTATTGGAAAGACAACATATGAATAGAAAAATAAATAAGGTTTGTAAGGTTGCCGTGGGATTTTAACGTTGGTACAGTTAAAAGAGTCACGGTTTACTAAACAAACCATTAGTAAAACATTATTAAGCAATTGGAAATTACTGTTAGAACAGGTAAGTTGACAAAGTCTCCCCGTGATGTTTTGTACATGTCACAGTCACACCAGTTCAGTAATCAGAGAAAAAAACATAATAATTATTTTTCCGTTACAGACAATTCCATGAAGATTTCTCATCTTTTTTGATTCTCTAATGGTTCAAAACCCTTAGGATGAACAGTTAAACGTTAATGATTTTGTTTGGATGGTGCTCACTAGTCACTACACTTGGATTTACTGTGGTTAGCACAATTTTCATTTTTCTTGTCAAAATCGCTCGAACGCTGGAAAAGTCTACCACGTTACGGTGGGAATTTGAAATTGGGATGCTGTGTAAGGACAAGGCTTAAGCCACACGATCAACATCATGATCAATGCTCTCATTTTTTTGTGCAAAAGCCCTCTCTTATTTTGGTTAATCTATTCCTGTTATATTTTATATCATCTCATTTGCATATTTACGTAAAATTTAAAAAAAATACGAATAAAATGTTATGAAATAGAGTAAAAATAAGTTAACTTGAACATGAGATTTTATCCATTGCTCTGCACGCACAATGTACCTTTTTGTAATGATCATGTGAAGTGCCGTGAGAAAGTTGGAGCTCCTATAATAACTCCACAGGCCCCACCGTATGAGAAAAAATGTCCTTACTTATTAATGACATCAAAATTTTCTGAAAATGACTCTTTTGAAAAAGTCCATCTTCCATAATTACGTACATGTTGTCAAATTTGATTGAGCTGGAACGTTCCATTTCCAACCCTTTACAGCTCAGACAAGAGAAACAAGTTGATTATCGTGCTGCCATTGGACGATCACTGGGTATTTTCCTTCCTGGCCATACATTTGACTCTAAAATTAATGTCGCCAATCAATTGCTAATGACGGGATGCTGGTTCTGCATCACTTTTAGAATTTGTTTACTTATCCTATGACCTACTGTTTTTATTCCGGTGAAGAAGCACCGTAATCAGCTTGTCCTATAAGGCCAGGAATCAAACTATTTGCTAGTATTAGCCTCCCTCCCGTGATTGTACTCACAATCAGTAATCACTCTACCAAGAAAGACAGTGGTTTGGCCTAGACAACTTGCCTTGCCTTTTGTAAAATGAAGTCCTGAGAGAACAATAATTACATAATTTTGAGGCCAACAAGTATTGAATTTGAAAGCAGTCTTAAGTCAGGAGAAATGTACATGACTAGTGAACTTTTCGTCCAGATTAAACACGAGAATAAATAAGTGGGGTTAGTAGCTGTCAGTCTCGACGAAAAGGTCAATTCGACGTGGCCGAATGTGAGCGTCTTGCCACTTCCTAGCAAAAAGGAAATTACTTGGTGAGAGGAGAGGTCTGGGTCTGACCAAAACCGCGTGAGAAATTTAAGAGTTGGACTCTGCTCCACTGATCAGTGATGATCATCATCTGGAAATTCAGCCAGTGATGGCTAAAAGTGTAAGTTCTTGTTTATTTACACTGAATTAATAACAAAAGACAGAGAAAAAAAACAAAAAGATGCAAGAAAAGGGAAATAAAGGAAAAAAAGACTCGTGATGTGAAGCGGAGAAAGCAAACTTAGTCCCCTTGGAAGTTGAAGGGTACCCCGTAACTAGTATATTAAACCCAAAAAAAAACAAAGGAGTATCCGGAGCACGCGAGATCGGGTCTGGGTCCCCGCCGACACAACCCGATATTCATTCTAGGATTCTCTCTCTCTCTCAATTCCACGTTACTCCAGTTCAGTCAACTTACTTAACACCCACTCTCAGGGGGTTTAATTAACAATACACCCTCCCGTGAGTAGAAGAGCGTGCAATGCACGGATCAACCTCATGCGTACAACCCAAAGACCTGTACAATCTCCACTACCTGCAAACCCGATGCGCGTGGGTCAAGCTTTTGCAAATAAGAACCGTACCCCCGGTCACTGGCGCCGCAAATGAAGAGATCATATTGGCAGGAGTTAAGCACGTGACATGTTTCATTCCGTTTCCATTCCGAAGACGTCATCGTTGACGTCAAGATTGATGCCGGCCGCAGGATTCTCGGATAACGACGCTGTTTAGTCATCAAATGGCTGTTATTCTTCCTTGCAATAAGAGCTGTATGATTTGACCGAAATTAATTGCATATGAAAGAGTTTGTTTTAATTCTCCGTGTGAATGGCTAGTTTCACGTCGATAGATGTTATTATGTTCTTACTTTATTTTATAAACATCCGTATATTTAATAAAGGAGACTTATAAAAAAGTAGTTGTTCATAGAATATAATAAAAACAGACAAGTGATGTAAACTTTGTGAGTTTTATGGAATATAATTCTTTTTCTTTTGTTTTTAAAAGCCACAAAATTATTCTCCTCATTGTTGATAGATTTGGAGAAATTTTAAAATTTTAATAATGGTATAAAGGACGAATGGACTGATTAACACGTTATTAATCAATTGTGATTAATATTATATAATTATTATCATTAATTTACGATTAGAACTTGCTTATCGTGTACTGGTTAGAAAATTACAACTGTTCATCAACTTTCTCAACTGTCTAATCTCCCCTTTAATTTAATCCCAACGATGTTGTTATTTAGCGACTAGTTTATACGCAATCATTCACTGTATGATTTAAGCAACTTATCCGGAGCGTGCAAATGTTTGTCACTTGTAAAAATAATTTTTGGACGGAAAATAAGAAGGAATGGAGAGGGAGACGCACACATTGCACACCGCACACGATGGGGGTGAGATAAAAGAGTGTTGTGTTGTAGCCTCCAAAGAGAAAATGTGAACGCATAAAACAAAGTCAACAGTGTTAAATAAGAGTCCGCTGACACCTGACGGTGAGTGATGGACAGATGTCAGTCATTTGACGGGACATGAGACACGTGTCATTGTTCTAATGGCCTGACATCACTGATTGCAGTGTTCAAAACGTCAGAGAAGCAGGTAAGAAATTGGAATTGAGTAGTACGCGTAAAACAGTGATAATTCTGAGAAATTAACAATTCTGATTTAATTAAATTACATAATTATGGTCTTCACCTTCTTGTGCCTCTCATTATATAAATGACAAAAGCTAACGGTGCAGTGGCTATAACAAGGTGAGGTCGAGAGAGTTGTGAGTGTACACTCAAAAAATTGACAGGAAAAAAAGAGAGCTTTGAGCGTCCTAGTTGTTCTTGATCTTTGCTTCTTCTTGTTCCCCCCCTCTTCTGTAACATCCCGCTTCTCTGAATCCCTTTCTGTTAATCATCTGTCTTTCAAGTTTCGGTTTGTTTACTGATAAGAGTTTGAAATTGGGTTAAAAGCAAACTTGAAAAAGAAGCATTTCTTAGAAAGCCAGGTGTTTTCAGAATCGAGATCCAGATTTATTTTTTCTTTTTAACTTGTGCATCCTCTGATTTTCGCATCTTTTTTGGGTTTAATTTTTCCCTTTGGTGAATTGACTTGGAGGGTTGTTTTTTGATCCCTCAAGGTTGATCTTAGTCTTTCAATCGACTGAGGTTGTCTATTTCAAAACCTCTTTTGATCTTTTTCTTATCTTATGCCAACAAAAACCTGTTCTTTAATTTAGACAAGAAGCAGGTAGATTCACTTTTGAATTATATAGTTGTAACCTATCTTTTGAGTTTTGAAGGTAAATGGCAGCCACATCCACAATTGGTTTCTGTGATAGCGTATCTCTTCAATCAGGTAGTGGTGGTGGTGAGTTAATGGAGGCACTCGAACCTTTTATGAAAAGTGCTTCCTCATCATCATCAACAACCCAATCTCCTTCTGATTCCTCCTCTCTATATTCTTTCCCTTCTACTTCTTACAACTCCTTTTCTTCTAATTCTTCTTTCTCTACACTACGCCCGTTGCCACAACATTATCATCCACAACAATCACCCTTTCTGTACCCAGATGGTTGCTCAACTGCGTTCTCGACCCTCGATCTCTCGGGTCTTGAGGAACCTAGTACCATCGTGCCCAACAACTTCATTCCAAACCAGATCCAATCCCAAAACCACCTCCAAAACCACGCTAATTATGCTTTCAGCACATACTACCCCACAAACTCGAACACCCTCAGTTTCTTGGCTCCAAAACCCGTACTCATGAAGAATTCGGGTTCTCCACCCAAACCCACCAAGCTCTACAGAGGAGTAAGGCAACGCCACTGGGGCAAATGGGTCGCCGAGATCCGTCTACCCAAGAACCGGACCCGACTCTGGCTCGGCACTTTCGACACGGCCGAGGAAGCTGCTTTGGCGTACGACAAAGCAGCCTACAAGCTCCGAGGTGACTCTGCGCGGCTTAACTTCCCAAACCTTCGACACCAGGGTTCTCACATAGAGATAAATGGCAAGTTTGGAGACTACAAGCCTCTCCATTCCTCAGTTGACGCTAAGCTTGAAGCCATTTGTCAAAACCTGGCTGAGTCGCAAAAACAAGGTGGAAAGCGACAGAAGCAGTCGAAGAAGAAAGTTGCCGATGTTGGAGTTGAGGTGGTCGCCGACAAGCGTTTGAAGGTTGAGACACCGTCTCCGGCTCCCACGGACAGCGAAGTCTCCGGTGGATCGTCGCCGTTGTCGGATCTGACGTTCCCGGATTGCGAGGAGGCTCCGCTGGACGTTGATTACGGGAACTTCTTTCTGCAGAAGTATCCGTCATATGAGATAGATTGGGCTTCGATATTGTCCTAGAAACTGAAGAATATTGTTCTTTAGTAGTTCTTAGTATTTTGTCAGTCTGATGTTGAATTCGACATCTCCTTAGGGTCTGGAGGGTGTCTGCACTGGAATATTTGGCAGCTGCAGAGCCGTTGTTCCCTTAGTCCAGTTTAGTTGGGTCTTTGGTCAGCTGGTTTTTGTCATGCTAGACCATGGCTTGGAGGGTGTCCAATGCAATTGAATTCTATTGTTAGTATATTATGTATGCAAAATCTGTTCTCTTCATTTGATGTTTATGAATATTATTGTATTAACTGCGTCTCTCATAATTTCTTATCTCGTCGTGCTTCTTATTAGTCAATCAATGGCCTTGACCATGTTCATAAGCTTTCATGAATCGCCTCGTAATTAGGCTTTTTAATTAACATTTTCAATAACTATAACTATAAATAAAATTTACTTCTTAGCGACCTCTTTTTTATTGCTACTATTTCCATTCTTCATAAATGCCCCAGATATGTAGTCATATAGAATTTATAATTTGTAGCCAAAAAAATATGTTAAATGAAATTAATAAATGAAAATCTCACTCCAATATATAAAAGATTAGTTCTTTTCTCTAATTTACTTTTGCAAATTTCTCATAGATAAAAGATTATACAAAAGTTTTGAACTTTTATTGGAAACTATCAAGTTTAATTGATCAATAAATTGCTAGTAAAAACTCATGAGGTAAGGAAATAAAATGTTTAGAAATTTTTAAATAGATCATATGATAAATCTGGAATTAAATAGTTATTATCTTAAGAAATTTGAAGATATTTTAAAATTTAGGTAAAAAGGCATTAACTTTTTTGTAATTTTTAAAAATTTTAAAAAATTATTAAATTTCTGTTAAAAATTAATGAAGTCATGTATACATGACGACTAATCAAATGTTGTGTTGTTTACACGATGGTTCAACCCAACTCTTAAAAATAAATTAAAATAATTAAAAACTATACGGTGACTGAAACAAAATTTGCAACAAAAATTATTGTAAAGGTTTAATGATAAAGAAATTATAATAGTAAAAACAAAGTGAGACTGGGTGAGTAATCATCCATAATCTCCAACATTTTATTCCATACACTTCATTACGGTGATGTGCATAAAGATTTGTTCCAGTTTTCAATTGGTGTTTTACTTATACTTATTATTATTATTATTTCTAAAGAGTAAAGAGAGTCAAATCAAACGAGTCTTTTAAGATATTTATTTTTAAAAGTTGAAACATCAAATTTCTATGCACACCTTTCATGATATGTTTGAAATCAAGATCTTCACTGTATAACTTAGGTCGTGATTAGTGGGTTTGGTTTCTAAAGATATGAACTGAGAAAAAAAAATGAGAGGTTTGCATTTTGCAATTGTACAGTTCCATATCTACTTTATACTTTTAACCTTTTTGAAGCAAACATTATCCGTAAATCTAATCAAAGCACTCATTAGGCGACTTTAACACGAATATTTTGACTCTTCCCTATTCAATGCTTAAGAAAATTCTGCTGAAAAGAAGATTTAAGATTGTGCAGTACTAAGGATATGTCTTTATCGAATTTTAAATCTAAAGAAATTTTACAGTGCTAACCAAAAGAAGTGTGAATGGAAGACTTATCTGCAAAAAGCAAAGGAGGAATATAATTAAAATTGGGCATACAACGAGGGGAATATATTTTCATAGGTGCGTCCGAAAAATGAATATAAAGATGGACTAAATTGAAAACGGCAAAAAGTTAACGTATGAATTGTACATTATTATTTTTTCTTTTTTAAGGAATTTGTTGACGTACCACTCAAACTCATTCGTCTCTAAAAGTTGGTAATCGATAGGTTCTGAACCAAGGGAAGCCACAGGAGGCTCAGCGTGTTTTATCCAATTGCTAACCTTCATTTGATGTTTCTATTCGCATTCTTTTGTGTTCAACTTTGATTTTTCACTGATCATGGCAACACAATTTTCCGAGCCATTATCTTCCAAACAGTGAAGTTGCTGGAACGAGTAAATTTCATTCACTTAGTATTCTCGATTGTACAAGTCAACGATAAGAAAGCAAAGCATTTCTATAATTTAGTTTAAAACGAATAGCTACAACGTGAATCATTAATGAGTATTATGTTCCAATCCAGAGCTGGCCAAAGCTTGTCAGGAGGTCGTCAACCCAATTGTACTTGAAAAGCTAGCGAATGGCATACCAACCAGATAAGATACTCACTGAAACGGATTGCATCAGCCTCAACTAAATTTACCAAGTTCCATCTTCTTCTTGATTGCCTTTTGACCGTGATAAATAAATGAATCCAAGATCCCTGAGACAGTGAAAATGCCTGATGGAAAGAAAAACATCATCAGTCCGAAAACATCAATACCTGTAATAGCAGCTCGTTTTGATAAACTTTTTATGCTTCTACACAGGAATATGTATGTCAGAGACTGTCCCAAAAGTAACAACGTAACCGAGAAAAATGAAAATTGTAAAATTTTTCCACTGCAGAAAACAATGCACATAATATTAGACTAAGTGAACCTGCAATCTCTGCACACAGTACGAGTACTAGTAATTAAGTGGGCCTCAATACAGAAGAAATAAAAGTTTTAACTCAAGAGACGTCGCATATCATGTTTAAGTTGATAACATAACGTTAGGATTTGGCAGCAATCAATAACATATAATATAACTAAACTATAGCGTCCAGTATCAACAGGCAAATAGTAGTCTAGCGTATTCATATCATCAGGTCTTTGAATGAGAAATCCATCTGAACTCCTACATATGTATCCACAATGGTGGCATAATCCAACTAGTTTATCAACTCAATTACAGAAACAGATGCAAGCAACCAATTCTAAGGAAATTGGCATCAATCACCTTTCAAATATAAATTGAAAGAAAGGATTACTAACCTCCTATAATGGCACAAACATTTGTTAGGCAGTGCAAGAAAGACACATGCCCCTCTATGAAGGTCACCTGCAACATGCACTAAGACGAGCATTAAAAACCAGTGAAAATAATTGCAGAATCAAGTGCACATTACATGACCAAGCAATGCCAATATACCAGATCTCAAACATTCTTATGACGGCAGTAAACCCACCTTAATAGGAGAAAGGTCGTAAAAGAAGAAAACACCTGGGAGGGACCGAAAGCTGCCCGCTTCTGCATTCTTAAAATGTTCGGTTACAGAAAACTGCAAAGAATAATTGCTGTAAGGTCAGTTCACCTTTCAAGTTTTAACAAATGAAAGAACCCACTGATGAGCATCACGGCACAGGTTCAAACCCTTCAACTGACATTGTCAGATCTATAGGTTTAGAACCTACGATTCACGTCACAACAAAAGCCTTAAAGATAAGCTTGGACTTGATCATCAAACTTTATGGAGATCAATTAGGGCACGAAAAAAGATGTTTGGGTTGAAGATGAGTGGGTTATTACGAGTTAGGTCTGATTCTCTAATGTGCTAAATTAGTTCATGGGCCTCATTCAGAACTCGGATTAGGATTATTTTATATTAGGAGTAAAATATATAAATCTCTTATGATTTAAGAAAGTCTGCGGCACGTCAACAACATTCTTTCGTATCTTCTTTTTGTTCTATTTTACTTTGTTTATTTAGTTACTTTTTTAATTATTATTAAGTATTTATTATTATTATCAGTATTATTATTTATTTATTTTTATGCATTTATGCATTTAATTTTATTTATTTATGCATTTTAGTTTTATTTATTTACTCTTTTAATCTACATTACTTATTTGTCTTTTTTGTATTATTACTATACTACTTTTTTTCTTTATGTCATAATCACATGTGGGTCTACCAGAAACAGCTTCTCTACTCTGTAGGGGTAAGACTGCGTACTATCAGACGTCCACAGACCCCGCTTTATTGAGAGATTTTGGACTGAGTGATGATGACGATGATAATATAAGAAAGTCTACCTAATTTTTAAATTCTTGAAAAATTCATAATTTTTTTATAAAAAATTTATTCTAGATTTTGATAAAAAAAATAACAACAAAATGTATATAATATGAACTTCATATGTAAATTGAATCAAATGTCATTGACATTATAACTCAACTTAACTCTTAAACTCAACTCTTAAACTCAACTCTAAACAATAAAATTCAACTTAAACTAATGTTTTAAAATAACTATAATAAATTATTAGTTTGAATCAACTTTAATTAGTTAAATTCGAATTTAAGAACTGGGTTGGATCGTGATATGAGTGTAATGTTTATCTTATGTATATTTCATCATTAATATTTAACAAAAGTTTAGAGTAGAAAACTTTTATAGAAAAATAAAAATTATAAGAAAAATTTTCAAAAAACTTAAAGATTAGAACATTTTTAAAAATTTCTTCAACTATAAGATAGTTCTACGTCTTTCACCTTTTATATTATTGTCATTTAGATTAAGGAGTAAAAGACCCAAACCTCCTTTATAGTTTAAGAAATCTTCGAAAAACTCCCTAATTTTTAAAATTCTTGAAAAAATCCTTATATTTTTTAGTTTTAAAAAAAATCCTTTCTTTAAATTTCAATTAAAAAATAACAATAAAACACAAGTAATATAATCATCAAACATAAACTAATAAAGAAACTCAACTCTTAACCTCCAACTAAATTAATTAAACCTAACTTAAATTAATAATTTATTATAATTATTTTAAATTATTAATTTAAGTAAAATTTAATTAATTCGAGTCAAATTTAAGAGCTAAATTAAATTATCATATTAGTAACATTTGATTACTTTACATCTAATATTTAAACTGTTAGTATTTCGTCATTATTTTTTAATCAAAGTCTAAAAGGAGATTTTTTTGGAAAATGAAAAATTAAGAAGATATTTTTTTTGAAAATTTTAAAGATCATGGAATTTTTCTAAGATTTCTTAAACTACAAAGGAAGTCTATGTTTTTTACCCTAGATTAAGTAGACTTGAGGCTAACTTTGAGGACAAGTTAATACACACAAGTATTGCCGTTTGCTGAAGACAATCAATTGAATAATTTTGGTTAATAAGATTGAGAAGGATCTTTGTGTTCTTATCAAGCCTAAGTCGTGGTGAACCTTTCTTATTGATTCTTATAATCTTGTTATCTTCACTCTTTCTTTCTAAGTTGTGGCCAGTCAAAACCTTGTCAATTAAATGTGGTGAGGCCTCTTATGGGTTCTTCATCTTATTTTTATTCGTTGTCTCCTTTCAAACTCGATTCTTGGTGCAAGATCCTACTCAAAACCGTGCATAAAGCACATCACCCACTAATGCATTGCAAAATTACCTGATTTGACTGGATAGTGTGTCCACGGACATCTGTGTATACTGTGGGTACAACCTGCAGAAATCAGAGCACTTTTACGGACTGAAAATTTCCTAGCTCAAGATACAACAGAAAGTAACAACAAAAGGCTATTGGCAAGAATAATAACCTTAATGAAGTACTGGTACATTCCATTTGGTGCTTCTTGTGTCCAATGCACTCTGAAACTTGAATAAGTGAGATCTATGCCAACATATGTCATGCAATACAGCAAAAAGAGAGAAACAGTTAAAGTTTTATGGAATTACCCGTCAAGAGGATTCATAACACCAGGGAAATGTTCTCCAAAAGATAGTTTTTTGATCTTGTGACTTATCTGCATCACATTTCCTTATTAATCAGATAGCTGGTACACCAAATTATGAAAAATGACCACGAAAAGCTGATGTACTGATTTTCTGAAGGGGACAAAAGTTCCAACAAAAGGGTTCTAATCTTACACAGAGAGGCCAAAAGCTCTAGAATAATGTCTTACATTGAAACTGTCCTTTTGAAATGTGAGTAGATCATGCACATGACCATTAGATTGTTGAAAACTTTTTCCAGGTGCAAAATGAAAGTTTCCTGCCACTTTTTTAACTTCCAAGAAACCATAAATGTTGCATCCTTCTCCTTCCTCTTCTTTAATCCTTTGTAGAAAGCCTTCTCGTTTGCACTAATAGATGAATAAAAAGAAAGCAAACACATGACACCAACTAGGTTCATTCTTGAGAAATGATTTGAAGAGAATCCAAATACAAAAATTTATTCAACATCAGAATCAGGCACTTGGTATCCCAATTTAATATGATTGTGGATGAAAAACATAAAACTTTCCATGCACACGAGATTTGGTTAAGCCAACAAAGGGACTGATAAAGAGGGGTACTCCGTTAGGAATGTAATTTTTTCCATAACAGAGAAATATAATTTTATTCAAACAAGCAATTGAAATTCACTGAAACAACCTCCTAGTGTCGCATAGTCTAGAAAGGTGTTAAAAATCAATGATGTAACCACGCATTATCTGCAAACACTAAGTGAAGAATAAAAACAGCATCACCAATTTGCTAAAGAAGGCTTCTTACATCAGCAGACAGAGGATTAAAATTACTCCCCAGAGAAGTGCCCATGTTGCCAAATTAAAAACAAGCACATAGATAATCCATATGAAACCGACTTTTATATAAAATGAAATCTTTAAAGTGAGGATTGCACATTTCTCAAAGACATGTAACTATACATTTCTCTTTACTAACTGTTCGCATTTTACTCCACAAGAACAATGCAGCTGAAAGTATCATTTCAAGCCATATATATCTATTTCAACAACAAATAAAATACTGCACACTGATTCAGGGATCAAAATCAGAATAATCACATCACAAATTGAATCTAAGAGGCTTGTAAAATCAAGCATAGGAAGAAACTGTAACTATAGAAGAGAAGGCCATTGACCTGGTCAATCATATCTGGATTAGAGAGCGCCCAACCCTTTTGTCTATATGCATCACGGACTTCTTCACAAGAATTACAGCAATGCTCATTTGACTGCATAAGTAACAAGATGTTAAACAAAAAGGAGTAAGAAGACTGGAAACCTTGTCAGATAACTAAGATACAGAGTGAATAAGATTCTCAACTATCCAATTATAGCCAGAATGGCTTAGGGAAGCTACAAAGTGTAAGCACAGAACGTGTGTAATTTTATATCACACAAACATACTGACGTGAAATAGAGCAATGATTCTTCCAATTGCACACTTGAAGTGATATGGACACAGCTCAATGTTTACGTGCACTTTGAAGATATAGAGCAAAAGATATGTTTTAAGCAAAATGATATGAGAAGCCCCAAGTGTAAAAGATATTATCAGAAGTTTAAGTAAATCAAGTTTTTCAATATCCATCTAGACAAACACTTGTGATCTTTACTTAATAATGCTGAAAATAAAATCTTACTGTTTCAGCACCATAGCAGGAACCACAGTAAGTTTCATTATGCTCAAGCCTGCCTCCATGTCTCTGCAAAGGCTTCTCAATCTGCAACAAGAAAAAACTAATGAATCAAAAAACGGGCACACTCAAAAAATGTAAACAAAGAATATGTAACTCTTTACATCTACAATTTCCCAAGTACTGAGCCTGAAAAGGAAATAGAAAGAAAGAAATGAGAGTCCAGTGACTGAAGACAAAACAAGATATACATTTACATTCTCCTATTTGAGAAGAGATAAAAATCAGTAAGAAAACATATTACAGAGTTGAAGAAATCAATTGCAGTGCTACTACATCTAGTTACTTAACTAATCTAAAACATGAGTAAAGCTAAATTGATACGAATGAATAGTTGGACAAATGAAACTAAGGCAGGCTGTAAACAAAGCAGTCATCCGGAGCTTCAAGCTTATTTAAAATATTTCTTTCAACACCAATAATCTTCCTGATTATTGCAATAAGAAGAGTAACCACATCAAGTCCAAGTTAGGGCAAATTATTGTTCTGCCTTCTACCTGAATAATCTATACAAGAACCTGTAGAACTGAGATGCATGAAATCTATTCGTGAAGCACACAAAGTTTGGTCCCAGAAGGAAAAAATTCAACAATATGGTAAAACAAACCGCAGGAGCACCAATTCCATCTTGCCGTATCTCTATCACATTTCCGCGATCATCTAGCCTTCTTTTGATTATATCATGCTTCTGGCAGTTGGATACAGCAAAATTGAAATTCAGAAGGTCGTGAGCAAAAAGCATCATGTATGCATCCGCATGAAGAGCTAGCGCATAAAATTCAAGAGAGAAGTTATAAGATCAAGTGGTGCATACCACATCAAGATGCTTCTCCCCACTAATGTCCATGGCATCGAGACTTAAAATGGAACAGGGAAGTGCAGGAAAACTCACGTCGAACTGCACTTTTAGTATCAACAAAGACATAGATCAACATTTTGAGTGATTCACTAAAATTTCAAAAAGGCCATCGGACACGACATTTAACAATTCAAGGCAACAGAGTTTCAAAAATGATAACAAGAACAACAAGGCACATTTACAAAATAATCTTTGCAGTACACTTGGTTGCAGATACAACGTTATTACTAGAGAAATCTTATAGTATAATGAAACAAAATGGGCATAATGAAGGCCCAAAAGGCCAAAACAATTTGCTGCAATTCTTCAGCTGACAGTAAAAGAAAGAACATTACATTGATACGCAGAGTTTCTCCTCGCGAAGTATCAACCACGAGCTTAGTTTCAGTAGCAGCACGGAGATACAGGCCTGCAAATAGCAAAAACAATTAGCAATCCACAATAACAAAAGCAACAAATTCATTCAAAAGAGGGAAACATGCAAAATAAAGACGGAAAATTTTGGGAATAGAGTCCATCATGCATACAGATAAAAACTAAAAAAAAAAAAAAACTAAGAAAGGAAAAGAAAAAGAAGCTAAGAAGAAACATTAAACACTTCCAAACTAAGTAGCAATCTTATAAAAAGAAACGTACGGAGCTCGGAGACGAAGAGGAGGAGCATGACGAGGGAGGAGACGAGGGTGATAAGCCCGCCGGAGAGAGTGCGGGAGTAGAAATCCTCGTTGATTTTGGGATAGGCGTCCAAATTTCTAAGCTTGTTCATCATTCTTTCCATGCCCACTCAATCCCAACAACCTATTATTCACGATTCTTCAATCCTATGCTCTACTGCTACTGATACTGATACTGATACTGCTACTACTAATATACGTATATATCGTGTATATACACACAATCTTTGTAGCAACAGTGTATTTACATTTATGTATATAACCGTATATATAGATATAATGTGGACTTGTTCTTTTCGTTTCAATTCATTTTCTAAAAATTAGGGTTGAAACTTGAAAGTAGTCAGCGAGACGGTCCTTTCTTTTCCATTCTACCCACCGAATAACTCGTGTATTTTCATTAATTATTATATTTCTAATATGGACATATTTAAAAAGACGTACAAGTACAAACAAACAGTAACATTCTGAGGATTTCCTTATACACACAGATCACTATAGCATAGATTCCAGCGTTAAAAGAGGATTCTGTTGATTAAGAAATTTAACACACGTGTTGGCATGGAAAGTGATAAGCTCATCTCAAGTTGGGCCTAACACCTATGCAATTAGCTGCTATCATTGGCCCATTGCTGTGCCTCCTTCAATCTTCATTTTAGAAGACACGTAACTTACCTTCCAAAGAAAATAAAAAAACATTTTTAGCTCATTAACCCAAATTAAAGGTTTGACTTGGCTGATAAGTTATTTTTTTATTTGGTTATAATCTAGTTGGGTTGACTGATTCAACCCAACAAATTGTTTTGTGAAAAGCTCCAGATTAGAGCGTTTTAGACCAAACAGTTAAACTAGTTGTTTGGTAATGATGACTGTGCCCCTTAGCATTTCTTGGCTGCTCTTCGTTCTCATTTCTATAAGTTCTCTAGAATTTTCTCCTATCTCACGTTTTCACCCTTGCCTTTGACTCTCTTAAACCCCGCCAAAATCCTGTTACCCCCCAAAACATCACCGCTAGTTGCTAAACCACTCCCATCACCACCATTTACGCATTAACCAAATCCCTAACCCATCACCGTAGACCAACCCACCACCGTAAGATGAGAAGGGGTAGAATGATAATTGGGCTTTCCATCAGAATTTAGGCCACCAGCGATGAGATTGTGGGTCCTTAACCTGAATTAGGTTCACCTTCGAATAAATGCTCTTCTCTTGTTTCACCTTTTCGTGGAGAATGAAAATAGGTTTTACTCATTTGCAAGTTTCATTACTTCAATTTTGGTATGTAGTATTTTGATTAATATATAATGTGCCTATTTTCAACAGATTGATGAAGTTCTTGCGCAATCATTCACTATGAAGTTGACAGACAAAGACGAGAGAAAGAAAATTGAGTCTTCTGTGCATTTCTTAAAAGTTAACACTCTTTAAATTGCACGTGAAAATGTTACTTATGGTCTTTAAACCGAAATGAACTATTACAAAATGATAATGTGATTGCATAAATGAGTTTGTTATTGACATTAAACTTAAACAACCCCTTATTAGATTGTAGCTAAATAGGTTGCTCTTATTAACAAGTTGTTTCTGATAGTTTTCCACTTGATGAATTGCTTTGTTCAAATTTGTTTATAGATTTGCTTAGCTTGTATGAGAACCAGAACGATGCTCGTAATGGAGTTCATGAGAAATTGGATCCTCAAAAGATAGGCAATCAACAAGGTAAGCACATATACATCTTTCTGACAAAAAGTTTCACTTCCATTATGGATTTTGATAAGGATTCTCCTCCGCTATTTGCTTCATGACCAATTTTTAGAGTGCTTTGGTTACAAATTTCTTTAGTGTTAATAACCATCTGTTTTTTAACTTATAATAACAAATCCTGCTCTCTTCTCAGAGTTCTCGCTTTTGGATTTGCTTGAGGAAGGTGAACCAAATGGAAAACTAGAAAACAGTCTGATAGCTGAAACTAATGTTCCATTTTTAGTTGAAGGTACAATTTTGTTGTCTCAAAACACAAAAACTACTTTTTTGCTTAACAACTATTTGAAACTCATGTTGGATCCTTATGTTGCTGAATTGCAAGTTAGGTTTAGGTAAAGTGCGAGCAGAAACGCCCGTTGAAAATATGAGATTTAATGAAAATCTGGTAAGCAACAAGTAACTTTACTTTGTTGAAAAACTGAGATTTAATGAAACTAAAAACTGTAGCAATTCGATATTGATCTCAACTACTACTATCAGACTTCATTTAATGAAACTAAATCTGATTTAGTTTCATTAAATGAAGTCTGATAG
>JAOQMS010000002.1:5226006-5241430 GCA_027563885.1 Erythroxylum longipes | reverse complement strand
TATAAGGGGTATAATAGTCATTTATTATATATTACATTCCATTCCATCCATCATCCAAATAACATTTCATTACATTACATTATGAACCTTTCCATCCCTCCCAAACAACGTATCACTATATTACATTCCATTCCATTATAAACCGTTCCCTTCCGTTCTATTCTGTTCCCTTCCGTTCCATTAATTAACATCAAACCAAACAGGCCCTAAGGCTTTAGTCATAATATCAAAATTTTATTAAAAATGAATATTGTTGATAAAGAAAGCTTTCTTAAGAACTAAGTTATGAATAAAACGAATGTTGATTTTAAAGTGTTTAGTGCGTGAACAAGAGACAATATCAAGATATCACCAATATTATCACACCATAGGATGGGTTTTATTAAGATATAGATTATAATATTTTAATTATTTAATTTTGGACATTATTTAATAACTGGGCTTAGTTAAGTTTTTGTGGGACTCTTCTAAGACAAGTTTGATAAGTTTCAAATTCTAATCAAGATGGGATGTGATAATGGTTTTTAGAATAAGTTTCAAATTCTAATCAAGATAGGATGTGATAATGGTTATCTTTTAAAAATTTAACTTGATTATGGTGGCAAGATTGTGGCTGTGATTCATATGTGATATGGGCTGAATGGTGTCGTTTTTAGATGACTTGGCAGCTGATATTCGTAAGGTGATTTTCGATGATCTCTAACAGCTGATTGTGTTTAGCTACAACTTTATTTGTTGCAAACTTTTGTAGGCTAAATCACGTGACTTGTGCATATTTTTTAGTTATGTTTTATTTGTAACTATTGTTGCTTATTGGATGAGAGAGCAAATGTTTTTTTTATTTGGGGTTTCATGCAACCTACGCTGATGTGTCTGTGATCCACTTTTCTTTTCTTATGTTGCTGTCAATGTTGCATATTCTCCATCTTTGCATGACAATAGTGAGCTGAAAAATTGTTGATTTTGTGTGATTCTTAGAGCTTCATTTTCTTGTACTTTGAACGTCTATTGAAGTGGGCTGTGGAGCAGGTTGAAAGTGTTGATTTTTCCAACTGAGTTTTGCTGATGTGTACATGAATCTTTCGTGGCTGTCTTATTGTTCTTGGTGTTAGTTTTGCGGCTACTGATTGTGAGTTATGGTGTGAGAAAATTCCAGAAGTTGCAGTTGTTATTCTTGGTCGATAGTGTGATGTTTGTTGAGTGGATTAAGTGTTGATTCGGTATGCTTCTGGTGGCTGTTGATAGTGGTGTTGGTGTGCAAAAAATTCAAGCAATCATCGTGAATTTTGCAGCTCTGATGTTTACAACGTTTCGGAGAAGAAATGTTTATATTTCTTGGTGAACAACTTTCCGATCTCTCTTTGAAGAAGCTGGAATTACTAAGGAAGTTGTTTGTCTCTTATTTAAGTGTTTTTATTTATGTTCTTTATTGTTTAACCACTTGAGCTGGTTATTTCGTATCATTATCATTAAACATTGTTGAGATTAGTGAGGACGAGGGATAGTGTCAAGGGTTGGGTAAGTCGGCACTGTAATGCCTTGAGTAAAACTATTTTTGTATCATAGGTGAAAGTAATTAAGTTAGGTGAGGGCCCTGCAGACATAGGCAAGGTGTACCGAACTGTGTTAAAAAATCTTGGGTGTTGATTTGTTTATCTCATTTTTGATTTTTTTGTTTTCGTTTTTGTCAAAAAAGTTTATAGCGACTGCAGTTATTCATAATTTATGTAAAACAAAATCCTTGGAGAATTTTTCAATCGGTATCAGATCAAGTCACCGAATCAGAATTTGGTACATCAAGTTAATACAGATCTGTGTTTCGAAATTATGGCTATAAGAGAAGGGGCATCAATCTTCAGGCCACCTTTGTTAAATGGTTCAAGTTATCCTACATGAAAATAATAGATGATGAGTATTCATCCAGGAACAAGGAACAAAAGCATGGAACTTGGTTTTAAATGGTTGGATACATCCAGTAACGACTGATGAAAAGGGAGAAGTAATGCTTAAAGATGCATTTGAGTGGACAAGGGCTGAAGAAGAGAGAGCGCTTGGAAATTTTCAAGCCTTACATGCCATCTTTAGTGCAGTTGATAAAGGTCGTTTTGTTATGATATCAGCTTGTAAATCGACAAAATAAGCATAGGATACTTTTCAAACTATATATAAGGGATTGAAATATGTGATAACCTTAAACTTCATATGTTGACTGTGTGATTTGAAGAGCTGAAGATGGATGAAAGTGAAACTATTGGAGACTTCTATGAGAGACTGCGTGACATAACAAACCAAGCACATCAACTTGGGAATAAGTACTCTAACCTGAAACTGGTAAAGAAGACATTTAGATTGTTACCTCCGAGGTTCATACTGAAAATTGCAGCAATCTAGGAAGCTCATGATATCAATGAATTGTCACTAGATAAGGTAATTGGAATTCTTACCAATTTTAAGATGAATTTGTTAAGAAGCAAACAAGAGAGGAACAAAGGATTGGCATTGCAAGTCGAGATTGGTAAAGCCGTGAATGACTTCGAAGATGAATATGATGAGAATGAGGATATGGAGTTATATTGACAAGAAATTTTAGCAAGTTGTTAAAGAAAGTGAAGAAGGATAAACCTGAGTTTAGGCAAAATGGTAGGAGTTCATCAAATAGCCACTTCAAACAAGCAGCTAAAACTCAAAAAGGTGAAAGAAAGTGAAGAAAATTCAATGTCATGAGTGTCAAGGCTTCGTACATGTGCAAGCAGAATGTGCTAACGCCTTGAAAAAGAGAAAATGGAACTCCTGTACGAGCACTTGGAGTGAGAATGAATCCGAAATTGAGTACGGTAGTGAAGAAGAAGTTGTGGGTAGTGCTGCGTTAGTTGTGTTATACAGTAAAAGTCCAATTGCTTGCTTAACAACAACCAAGAAGGAAGAAACTGATGACAAAAATGTGGATAAATCAGAAAATTCTAGAAAAATGCAGACGAATAAACTCAAAGTCTAACCTCAGATTATGACAGTGATGATAGTGATTTTGATGACAAAAGGGAGGATATCTATAAAGTCTGTAAATTAATGTATGCAAAATGGGTGCAAACATACAAGAAAAATGAAAAGATAAAGAAGGAAAACCTCTCCACAAAGAACATCATTAAAGATCTAGAGAAGAAGTTGTTGTCTATATTAAATGAGCTTGGTGAAACAAAATTGAAGTTGGTCAGTACAGAGAAAGGAATAAGGATTCTAAATGGAGGTTCAGAAAAATAACAACAATTGCTGAAAATTGGTAAGATTAAAGGAGATCTCTGAGGGATTGGCTATAAAGGTGAAAATTCTAAGTCTAACGATGAGAATAATGGCACAACCAGATTTGTCCAAGAAGAAATCTTAAGGAAAAATCGAAGGTTTAGACTTACATATCATTTTTGTGGGGTTATCGGGCACATAAGGTCAAAATGCTGCAAGTTACTAAAAATGATATATCAAAGGGCTCAAAATCAAAAAACCATACACTCTACATTAAATTTCTAACAGCAACCTATGTTACCGAAACACACTTGGGTTAAAAACAATTAGCCTCATACATCAGAATAGACACGCAAGCTCGTTATTACTAGAAATTGTCCAGATCCACATTTAGTTATTACTGAAAAAGAAACCAACCAGATATCTAATGACAGAGATGACGTGATGAGAGATAAGGCCAGGTTTGAATTTCTTCGAGGAGTACAGGAATTGTGTGCTTTATATTTTTTAAGTACATATTGTTGTTGTTTTTTCAAAAAAAAGAGAGCTCAAAGGAGTTAACGTCTAGACTAGATGATTGGTGTGTGTTTGGTTTTTCTTTACTTGTTGAATAGTATATTTGATATGAAAATGAGGCTTTGCTTGATGATCTAAAAGTTTTGCTTCTAGATTTTGATGTACGGAGTTATGTTAAGAATACGTTGATGCTTGATTGGAAATCTATAGGAAGATTCATATTTTCTATGATTTGGGTTTCTCAAGTTTATCTTGGTTTCTCTTTATATCGTGGGCTGTATGAGTTTGGGCAATATGTGTTCATATGATTTATGTGAGGAGGAGACTGATTAAGTTTGATTATGATTCGTCTAACGCATTTTTGGGATTTATGAATTTAATCAGTCGTATACAGATGGCTTTGATGTGAGTAATGATACTTTGGCTAGTGTTTTGAATTGTGGTAAATTGTCATCTTGGTGTGCTTATGATTCTTTCGCTGCACCTATTGCTGATTTTTATGCTTCTTTATTAGCTGAGATTGATCACATTGAAGTCATTCTTCATTTTGGCATTGTTTTGTCATAAACAGGAGATGTAAAATTGTTTTTTTTTAACTGTTCAATTCAGGGAGAGATGTGATTATTAGTCTTGCTTTTTGGCATCTTTTTCTCCCAAGGGGGAGAATAAATGATTATTGTTTATTTGGATATTTGTATCTTCGGATAATTGCTTATGTTTGGATCTTATTGACTCATTAAGGGGGAATTCTTTTGAGAGTTCTCATGTGGTTTGTGACTTCGATATTACAAGTCCAATTATCTCATTTAAGAGAAGTTTCATATGTGTGACAAATAATGCCAAAAAGGGGGAGATTGTTAAGATATAGATTATAATATCTTACTTATTTAATTTTAGACATTATTTGATAATTGGACTTAGCTGAGTTTTTGCAGGACTCTTCCAAGACAAGTTTGATAAGTTTGAAGTTAAAATCAAGATGGGATGTGATAATGGTTATCTTCTAAAAATTTAACTTGATTATGGCAGCAAGATTGTGGCTGGGATTCATATGTGATATAAGCTGAATGATGTCATTTTTAGATGACTTGGCAGTTGAGATTCCTAAGGTGATTTTTGATGATCTCTACCAGCTGATTGTGTTTAGCTACAACTCTATCTGTTGCAAACTTTTTAGGTTGAATAACGTGACTTGTGTAGATTTTTGAGTTATGTTTTATTTGTAAATGTCATTGCTTATTGGATGAGAGAGCAGCTGTTTTTCTATTGGGGTTTCATGAAACTTAGGATGATGTGTGTGTGCTCCACTTTTCTTTTATTATGTTGTCGTTAATGCTGCATATTCTTCATCTTTGCACGACAACAGTGGGCTGAAAAGTTGTTGATTTTGTGTGATTCTTAGAGCTGCATTTTCTTGTTTTTTGAATGTCTATTGAGGTGCACTGCGGAGCAGCTAATGTGTACATGAATCTTTCATGGCTATCTTATTATTCATGGAGTTATTTTTATGGTTGCTGATTGTAAGGTGTGGTGTGAGAAAATTCTTGAAGTTGCAGCTGCTATTCTTGGTTGATAATGTGATGTTTGTTGAGCGGATTGAGTGTTGGTTGGGTATGTTTCTGGTGGCTGTTGATAGTGGTGTTGTTGTGCAAAAAATTCTAGCAATTGTCATGAATTTTACAGCTCTGATGTTTACAACGTTTCAAAGAATATACGTTTATGTTTCTTGGTGAAGAACTTTCCGATTTCTCTTTGAAGAAACTGGAATTATTAGGGAAGTTGTTTGTGTTAGATTCCCATATCGATTAGAGAAGGGAACGAAGTAGGCCTTATAAGGTTAGCTATAGATACCTCTCCCTCATAGACGCATTTTCTCGAGCGAGTGTGTGGGAAGAGCAAAACCATGAGGGCTTAGCTGGGTCAAGGCCCAAAGCGGACAATATCTGTGAGCCGGTGGTCCAGGCTGTTACAAATAGTATCAGAACCAGTACCTGAGCCGATATGCCAACAAGGACGTTGGGCCTCCAAGGGGGTGGATCCAGGCTTGTGTGCCAGCAAGGACGCTGAGCCTCCAAGGGGTGGATCTAGGCCTATGAGTTAGCAAGGACGATCGGCCTCCAAGGGAGGTGAATCAGGCCTGTGGGCCAGCGCCGATGTGCCAGCAAGGACACTGGGCCTCCAAGAGGGTGGATCCAGGCCTGTGTGCCAATAAGGACGCTGGGCCTACAAGGGGGTGGATCTAGGCCTGTGGGCCAGCGGGGACGTTGGGTCTCCAAAGGGGTGGAATGTTAGATTTCCATATCGATTGGAGAAGAGAACGAAGTAGGCTTTATAAGGCTATGGATACCTCTCCCTTATAGATGCGTTTTCCCAAGCGAGTGTGGGGGAAGAGCAAAACCGTGAGGGCTTGGCTTAGTCAAGGCCCAAAGCGGACAATATCTGTAAGTGGGTGATCTAGGGCTGTTACAATTTATTTCTTGTTTCAAGTGTTTTTATTTACGTTCTTTATTGTTTAATTACTTGAGTTATTTATTTCGTATTATTATCATTAAACATTGTTGATAAAATCCTTTGTTGAGATTAGAATGAGGTGATCGTACTATTAGGTGTGATTTACTTTCACAAGTAGTGAGGATGAGGGACAATGTCAAGGGTTGGGCGAGTCAGCTCTGTAATACCTTGAGTAAAATTATTGTTGTGTTACCAGTGAAAGTAATTAAGTTAAGTGAGAGCCCCGCAAAAGTAGGCAAAGTATGTAGAACTGTATTAACAAATCTTGGGTGTTAATTTGTTTATTTTGTTTTGATTTTTTTCATTTTCATCATAAAGTTTATAGCGACTGCAACCGTTCATAATTTGTGCAAAGCTACATCCTTCGAGAAATTTTCAGGTTTGACTAGAAATACCAATTTTTATAATTAAATAATTGATCCAGCATAGTTCAACAGTAGTATCTAAAATGCTATATTATTCAACCTTATTATTGGAAAGAGAAATAAAAATTTGTTTCCAAGTGTTTTAAGAGATAAGGTTAGAAATTTGAAAATTGTAATCAATATTATAATAGGTATTAAGAGTAAGAAAGGTGAATTTGGTTTAGTGAATATCATACGAAGATATAGATCACAGATAATATAATATAACTTAACCGTAGTCACTAGGATGGGGAAGGTGGTGATCATGATTTTTAGAGAGAGGCAATGTAAATTTGATGGATGGGAACATGTTTAAAAGTGTCAAGATATGTATGATGAAAGAGACATTCTAAGTATAATTAGTTTAAGTAAAAATAAAGCCATCAAATATTAGTGTGGCTTCAATAATAAGGAAATAATGAATAAGGCTAATGAAAAAGATGGTGGAAATTAAAAATTAAATGAGGGCGGGTGGAAAATTTCTAACTAATTTGTCATAAACATAAACTAAAAAAAAAGATTGCATAAGATCGTGTGGTATGAATGAAATGAGAAGTTTTAAATCTATATCAGATAAAATTTAATTTTAAAAGTTTTTAATTTAAGTAATGAAAGTAGTGACAAGAAAGTTGTTTAAGACTATAAAAGATTTTTGAAGATGACAAATATAATGTACAATAACAATAACAAGAACTCAGTGAAAGTTCCATTGATACGCGAGGTCTATGAAAATTTTTATCATGATGATTGTATAAGTGATCATTTAACTTGAGATCTCTAAAGTTATTTTGTATATTGATTGATATGTTTTAATACTACTTATGATTTGTTCTAATAAAAAATAGCTCAGTCAGTAGTCATTGGATATAGTAAGAACTATATATAGAAGTAGTTGAGTGATAAGTATAAGATTATCACTCTAAAGTAATTAGGGAGAATATTTCATTGTTCTTGATTAGTATTGATTCGGGAAATCCTTGATAAAGGTGGAATAACATTTTATAAATAGATTACAAATGTTATTAATTGAATTAATAGTTAATAGTGGAAAACTAATATGACTTGACTCAAAATAAAGTAGACATTGATTCCATGCTCTATGTCTAATCATAATATTGTATGATGAAATAATTTAATTATACGAAAAAATTATGTACGTAAAGGTTAATTAAAACCATTTTGACATTTCTAAATTAGGTTGTCATGATGTGTTGTTAGAAGTCAATTATATGGATATAAATTATTTAATTAGAGAATTAAAGATAAATTAAAGGCGTTTAATTTATCTAATATTAAATATGATTTAGGGTTATAATTTGTATCCATGACCAACATATTTGGAAACCTAGTAAATTACACATAAAGAATGAGTTAAAGAGAGAAAAATATTTCAATCAAGTTGGACTTAATTGTAAAATTTAAGAAACTTTATAGTTAAATATGAGATATTTAATAAATAAAAATTAATATGAGAAATTAGATCTTATTTTGACATAATTGGTATTTAATTAAAATTATTTGTAATTTCAATTACATTACTAAAATGTCTAAAACCCATTATAAATACGTTTAAGCTCTAATGAAACTAACACTCTTCGCCTACCCCTTTCTATAATAGTTATAGAGTTCTTTCAACTCATTTTGTAAATACCATTAGAGTCCGACAGTTATGCTGCTACAATGGTTGAGATAGGCTAGTTGCAGAAACAGTTCAAGGGATATAACAAAAAAAGTATCAAGCTTTAGAATAACATACAAATTAAGATTCACGTTTTATTATGATTTATGTGTTAATTATTTTATAAAATTTAAAGTAAATTTGATTTTCAGGAAATCAAAATATAAAAAAGTTTCATTATTATCCTGCTGATCTAATTTGCCAAGCTATTGGAGTAAAAATGAATATGCTTTCTACCAAAACAAAACTGAATCTCCTTACTAGATGTGTCCTACTTAATGATTTGATCGATAATTACTATCTTCTATAATGTAACAAGATTATGTTTCAATATTAAAATTGTGCAAATCAATAAGAAAATGTTAAAGATATAATTTATACTTTAATGATTTGTAAAAATTCTAAGCAAGTTTTAATCATTATCTCTATTACCACTTTACACTCTAACGTTATTAAAATAGTACTTATTGAAACATAACATTATCAAAATAGCATTAACTATACTTAGAAAGTAGTAACAAAGATAATGGTCGAAGCTTATTTAAACTTTTGTTGAAACATTTAGATAAGAATTACATCTTTAATAAGTGTTTAATTTTTTTTTAAAAAATCAAATCAGTGTTTAATAGGTCCAAACTATCCGATTATTACATGACATAAGTTAAATTTATGACTCATACTAATATTTAGGGTGCTACCAGTACTATATTTAAATATATTAAAGTGTAACGTGATATTATAGATAACGGTAATAACTAATTTAGATATTTTAAAATATATCATGTGCAATTCCTAACTTTTCCGTAAGAAAAGCAAACCAAAATGTTTGTGTCTTCATCTAGTATCCAATGTAAAACCGACAGCGTCCGAGATGGCGCTACCAATTTCCCTATTTAAAGTATGTCCTTAGTGACTTCACTGTCAGTTTAATTCAAAAGTTACTTGATGTATCACAAATTGCTCAATCGGCAAATCATGTCGTTCTTGATGTCTACAGGTACTAATCTTTCCATCCATTAATATATAATCACCTTAGAACTTTTCATATCCATGAGAAGAATCAAATCCAAGATTACAACATTGAGATGAGAATTAAGTAAAGTGCATGAAGCCAGAAACAATCAGATTTTGTCAATATCACACTTGCTTTAATTGTCTGCCAATACGTCCATTTATATCTTAAGAGTGTGTATCGGGTTGATCTTATAGCTATTTGAAACCACTGATTAACAATTTACGACTCAATTGTTGCGTAACTTTTTTCATAGTTAGTTTTATCAGATTACAATTTGGAATAAAGAAAAAGAGGATATATTGAATCGTCAACTTCGGAAAGTGACCTATTCATGAAGTTACTAGCATATAATTCCTCGCTTTTGTTTATTCTTTTTGCCAACAAAATGGTAATAATATGCGGGGATAAAAGAAAAAACAAGATTGAGGGGATGTTCAAGTTTCAAATCAAGGACAAAACAGAAGCCTCAAATTTCAGCCTCTTGCATCACGTATAAAATAATTAATCATAAAAGATATAGTTTCAGATCAGATATTTCAGTTTCAACAAACTGGAGATGATGGAATGCCTTTTATTCTTAACAGGAAGTTATATGCCTTTATAAAGGTCCTATAATTCTATCCCATTCAAAATTCACTCTCCATTTCCTTAGAGAATATATGTATACACACAAATGTGCTTGGTGACTACTTATTTAGTTAAAATCATACCTTTGACGCATCGTGACCTTTTACATTTTTCTTATGAATATTCATTTGCTTCGTTTTAATAAGGATGGTAACCGCTAAAATCTAAAGAAATACTATAAATACATTTTTTTAATTGCTTTTTCTTTCTTCTAAAGGAAAGAAGAAAATGCATTAACAAAGAATGAAAGTTAAAGCTTACAAGAGGGTCTAGAGGGATACCCTTTAAAACAAGAAAGGTGTAAAATTTTTAACTACTCAAAACATAAAGAGAATACGATAATAATAACTGGATAAGGTTGGAGTTGTCGAGCAATCAATTTATAAATCGAGCCCTTTGATGCTGTCAAGGTCTATTTGTTTGGACTTAAGTTCAAACCGCCTGGCATTGTGTTCTTTCCATATTGTCTGAACACATACTAACAGGGGGTAATTGCAGGGGAGTTCTTTGAGTAGCTAGCCATTGGACTGCACTTGAGAAAGTAGTGAAATGATTAGGCCATTGGCAACTGAGTTGCGTTGCTTTCCAGATCCGATGAGTCTCCTTGCACATGAAGAATAAGTGGTCTCGTATTTAATCTATTTTGTATAGTAAGCCACGAGAGAAAGGAAGTTCTGGGGGGATAATCTTGTGCCAGATGATTCGATGCAATCCCACTTCAGGTTTCCTCACCCGTAACAGGTCCCTAATTTGTTTATTTGAGAGGAGATGGGTAAGCCTGTTATACCAGTGAATGTATCAGGATGAAGAGAGGGAGCATACGAAGGTTGCAAGTGAGTGAAGTGATATGGAAAATGCCATCTATCACCATTGATGAAATATTCCATTTTGGTATCTAGAGGGATATCAATATGAGCTCTGTGCAGCTGTTGTGTATGATGGAGATTTCCTTGGCCTCTAATTATCAAACCATAGGGAAATTAGCTTTCCGTTGCCGATAGTACAAGTCATATGGTCCTATACAATATTTCTCAAATGTAGTAATTGATTCGGAAAATAAGAGTTATTTGGAGACATCGAGGCAGCCCAGATGCTTCGCCCTTTAAGAAAATAGGAATGTATCCATTGTTGCCATAAAGACATTCTATCTTTGATAATCCATCATAACCTCTTCAATAAGAGTGACTAGTTTGCGAGTTTAACAGAGGTAATATTCAACCCTCCTTCTTTTGGGTAGCAAATATTAGTCCATTTGATTTTTTCACTTCCTTTAACTCTCATCGATTGATTCCTCAAGAAGTCTTTGAGTATTCTTTCTATTGCCTTAATGACACCTTTGGTAAGGAAAATATGTGAGCACCAGTATATATGCAAGGAACTCAACACCGATTTGATAAGTTAAAGTTTTTCAGCAAAAGATAAGAATTTATTCAACCAGGATCCTATTTGTCTCTGAATTTTCTCTATGGTTGGAGTACATTCAAGGATGGTAAGTCTTCTTGTTGAAACCAGAAGACCCAGATAGATTAAGTGTGGTCCTTTCTCAACCATACTAGTGAGTGACGCTATTTGGGTAGCCATTGGAGCAGCTCCTTTGGAAATGGTAAAATGACTCTTATGGATGTTGATGCATAAGCCCGATATTGCCTTAGAGCCTTCATAAAGCTCTGTATAGATTCAAGCTTGGCACCGCAAAATAATAACAGATCATCTGCAAAGGAAAGATTAGGTAAACCAAGTTTTTTACAATTAGAATGGTGTTTAAACTTAGGATTCAAAGTCACTTCATGTTGTATGATGGAGTTAAGAACTTCCATGCACATGATGAAAAGGTAGTGGAAAGAGGATCGCCTTAAACCTTTCCCTACCTTGAATAACTTTAAAGGGTTGCCGTTAATGAGGACTGAGTAAGACACAGTGGTGACACATTCTTTAATCCATTGGATGAATATATCTGGGGATCCATAAGCCTCTATCGTCTGCCATAGGAAACTCAATCGAATGTTGTCAAAGACTTTATGAAAGTCAATCTTAATGGTGCAATTAGGAGTGGATGTCGCACATGAGTAACCCTTGAGGAGCTCTTGCACCATCAATATATTATCACCAATTTACCTATTACAAGTGAAAGCTCCTTAATTTTCACTAATAAAAGGGCTAAGTGCTTTTCTTCGTCTAGTTGTAAAGATATTCGAAATAATTTTATAGAGGAAGTTTGTACAGGAGATTGGCCGGAAATCACTAAAAGAGGAGGGTTGATCACTTTTTGGAATCAAGCAAAGAAAAGTGTGATTGATTTCCTTGAGAAGTACTCCATTAGAGAAAAATTCCTTTACAACCTTCTTGAAAAAGGGACCTATGTCTTCCTTCGATTTTTGTTGATTTCCTTGAGAAGTACTCCGTTAGAGAAAAATTCCTTTACAACCTTCTTGACAAAGGGACCTGTGTCTTCCCTCAATTTTTGGTAGAAGTAGCCATTGAGTCCATCTGGACTTGGGGATTTCATACCATTCAACTGGGTAAGAATTTCCTTAATTTTCCTATCATCAATTGCCTTAGTCAATATGTCGAAATCTACAGGGTTTAGTCTCTTAGAAATGAATGCCGAGATATCTACATTAGTGATAATTTCAAAAGTTGAAATACCCAGCAAGGTGTTGAAAAACCTGATAGCCTCATCTTGAATTTCCTGATAGTTCTGAAGCTGAACTCCCTCACCAGTAGAGATAGAGCATATTCAATTCCTGTTTTTCCCGAGCTAAGATGGAGTTGTAAAAAAAAACTTTGTGCATTTATCACCCTTCCTAAGCCAATTCACTCTAGCTCTTTGTTGAAGGAATGAGTTGTGATTTTGAACTGTGGACAGGTAGTGAGAGATGGCCTGTTTTTCATTAGCAAGAAGCTATGGATCCTGCGGATTTATTGTAAGATGATGCTGGATGCTTGTAAGTGCTGCTGTGGCTCTAGAAAGGGATTGAGAAATGGAGCCTCTCAAGGAATGCAGTGATTTCAGTTCTTTTTTAATTGCCTTCAATTTTTGGATGCAAATGAATTGTTTGGTTCCTTGAAAAAAACAATTGGATCATAACTTGCAAGCTTCAAGAAAACCTGGAGTGTTGTCCAAGTGATTGTTAAACCTAGAAAGGAAATTCCTAGCAACTGATGAGATAAGACGCTCCAACCTAATTGGGGTCTGATATGAGAAAAGAGGATCAAGGAATGTGGCACTGCTGTCGAGAAATTGAGCAAGCTAGCCGCCATTGACCAAAGCATGATCAAGTTTCTTTTGTATGAACCAATGGGAGCTTTGTTTATTATACCATATGTACTTATAGCCAACGGACTTACAAATTTGTCACTCCCAGCTAATCAAATTTGTTTTTCTTATTTGGCATCCTAACTTCGTATAAGTACTTGACCCCTCTACAAGCAGTAGTTGTTGTGGTCCAAAAGGTGCGGTGGACATCATACTTTTACTTTCATCTTCTTTTAACTCATGTGTCGAAGTACATTCTGTGGATTTTGGAAGTTATTTGGGATTACATTAAGAGTATATGATGGTTGCAACTCATAATAAATACATGCATTGGTGCTGGTTCAGGGTTTACGGCCTACAGTTCCGAAACACACTCTTCCAAAGCTTGCTGAGTTGTTAAGGAAATGTTGGCAGCAAGATCCCGCACTTAGACCTTGTTTTTTCTAAGATCATAGTGGTCTTGTAGCAAATAGCTAAAGAGGCATACTCTTACTCTTATTTATCGATCATTTTATTTATCAACAGCGCAAGAATTAAGAAGTAGCAATTTCTTTAATATGTAGATTAACTTATCACTGACATACCTGTTCCTCTTTTCTTTTCCATTTTCAAAACTTTATCAAGAATTTCATGGATGTAGGTGGCAGATGAAGGTGAAGGGCGGAAAGAAAGATTCTTTAGGGATTCTTATTAGTCCTCAGAAGGGGTCGCCATTGAATAGACACAAAATACAAAATAAAGGTGTTTATAACTTGAATCTATAGGCTTAAACTAATCTTAACCTATTTTCAATCCATCTTATCACCTAAACTTGTACAGTACATCATCCTTTTCACCAAGCAGTTAAGTGGTTTCTTTTTTGGAAATTTGGTCTGTTGATTTATCTTCACATGATTAATTTATTGTTAAACCAGTTAGGGAAATTTGGTCTGTTGATTTGTACTTTTGCTTGTAAAGTTGTCACTAAATTTGAGGCATGTGTCATGTTCTCATCATACATTTCATGTTACTGCCAAGCACACACTTCCACAGAGAGTTGTTCCATTTGCTCTTCAAGTTTTGCATTCTTCTTGTTAATGTTCTCCATCTCTGTTTCTTTTTCATAAAGTTTTTGAAGAACTTTCTCTTCCATCAGTGAGATAGTTTGAACTTGGTTAGTTTGAAAATTCTCTAGGATATTCTACCGTAAACATAATTACACGCTTTCATGTAGTTATGTTTCTAACACATGACAATAAATGGGATTTTGTTACAAATGGCTCTCAGTTTCATGTAGTTATGCTTATATTTTCAGTGCTAATAAATGAATGATGTATATATATTTTTAATAATGCAGAGTAATGGTCGACTGGCATGTGGTTATGCTCTTGGTGCAAGCTATAGTGATTGTGGAGGAAGAGTCTAGCCTTTAGTCTTTTAGCTACTTTCAATATTTAGTTATGGACATATATGTAGCAAAAAATCGATTTAGCTACTGTCTTTATTTGGGAGAGTAACTGCATATAAATATGTGTACTCTATACATTTATATTTTAATTACAAGTTTTTTTAGCTAATTTGTGCTAATATATACATATAAATCTGTGTAATATAATATTTATTAACACTACAACAAAACATGAAATTTTTAGACACAAAAGGTGGAGTTTTTAGACACTTTTTTGCGTCTGAAAAATAATTTTAGACGCTTTATAAAGCGTAAAAAAAAGTGTCACAAAAACTATTTTCGACAGTTTTCTTAGACACATAGATGTGTCGAAAAAACATAGTTTTTTTACGCATCTAAGCTTCGAAAAAACTTAGATTTTTTACACATCTAAGCGTCGAAAATCTACTTACACATAGATGCGTCAAAAACATACTTTTTCGACATTTTTTTAGACACATAAATGCTATTTTAGACGCTTTGTGTAAGCTTTTAGATGCTTTTTTCTGTCAGTATTTTTCACTTTTAGACAGTTTTTTACGTCGAAAAATTCCACCTTTTTAGTAAAATAATAAGCTTAGAATTTCTTTTTTGCATCTTTTTTAAATTATAAATTTTAATTTGATAAATTAAAATTTATATTATTATAATAAATTAATCACATATTTATTATTATTATAAATTAATTTTACAAATTAATCTAAAATATGTGATTAATCACTTATTGTAACTACCACTTTGACTTGAAGTATCC
>JAOQMS010000002.1:5204258-5219835 GCA_027563885.1 Erythroxylum longipes | reverse complement strand
AACAACTGAATACTAAAGCCTGTTGTGTATTTAGTGAAATTATATTTTTACCTTGTTTGTCCTAATTTATCTTTCCCTATTACACACCTGTCATCTCAAAGCAAGAGAAGAAAGAGGTGCTATATGGGACAGACTTGCTTATTTTAAACTATCATCACAATCACTTGCATATCCTTGCCCTGGAAATCTTTATAAACATGCTTTCCCCAGTTGCTCCTAAAACATAACCTTAAATCATCCATCATTGTAATTGATACTATGTTTCATAACATGTCATATTTTTGAAATCTTTATAAACATGCTTTCCCCAGTTGCTCCTAAATCATAACCTTAAATCATCCATCATTGTAATTGATACTATGTTTCACAATAGGTCATATTTTTGAAATGTCATGAGGGATATGCGCAACCTGAAACATTTCACATATTCCTAGAATATAGGTAACCATTTGAGTCTGTGAATTAGTAGACTTTAAGAACTCTACTTTTAAATAAAACTCATTAAATGCCTGTGACTGGAATTGTTAGGTGTTAAGGACCCAAGTATTAAATGTTCAGTTCATGGTCTTCCTGAAAATGCAATGTCTGCATTATCACCATAACTTCTCAACCATCTAAAACTATGTTGTGTCCATCAAAGTACTATTGGGTGGGGTCAAATAAATTAGCTGTTGTTTTGAAACTTTTCCCGCTTCCTTGCCAATTGTGAATAGAATGAATTGGTTTACCCATTAAGGGTTAAACAATGCTAAGTTAAAGGCAAAAACAGGGCAGTTGGA
Organism: Erythroxylum longipes; assembly: GCA_027563885.1. Taxonomy (NCBI): domain Eukaryota; kingdom Viridiplantae; phylum Streptophyta; class Magnoliopsida; order Malpighiales; family Erythroxylaceae; genus Erythroxylum; species Erythroxylum longipes. Next base: position 5,219,056 of record JAOQMS010000002.1, on the reverse strand, counting down.
CCACAAGAAATATCTTAACCTTTCTCATGCATGCAAACTTCTAATTTTTAGATTTATAGCCTCTTTCAGGCTTTTACTTTCAACGGACAAAATCCACCAAAATAAAGTGCCTAAGGTCACTAAACATACTCACATCATAAAAGTAAAAGAATTTATGGATGCAAAATTAAATTACCATTTTGATTGGTCTGGAAGAATGATAAATATGTCAAGTAAGCATCAAGCTCTAACATCAAGGTTAACTAAAGTTCTCCAAAACAACCATTAACTCAAAGTAATGATAAAAAGTTCATGGGCTTGTTACGTACCTTGAAGTGTAGAAACAACATAAGCTTCACCATCATCCATCCGTATGTTACATTCTGTCTTCCACCCATCTAGACGAGCTTTACACACTGAAGAGTAGCAAAACAGAAAAGAAAGCATATGTTCATTTTTGTACATATGCAAACACTGCACATAGAAGTTAAAAGATTGGAAAAAAGACTGCACATGGAAGTTAAGAGATTGGATTCATCATATCGTTAAACAGAGCTTTTCACTGAATATCACTCAAAAAGCTTATAAGAATGAAATCCAACATAATGTAGAAGTCATGTTAAAAAAACTAATATTAAAAAAAACCTAACCTATGCTTTACTTGTCCCCGAGCTTATCTATAAACGAGCAAAAACGATCGAGTTTAGTTAGAATCTGGTCATTCTTTGTATTTACATCCTCATTTTGTTTCTCAAGCATATCATTTCTTTTTTTAAACTCTTCATTCATTTTTCGAAGTTCTTTTCCATTTTTCTCGAGTGCCTCAGTTTTTTTCTCAAGTGCTTCATTCCTACACTGGAGTTGGGAAATAATCTCATCATTTTGTTTTACAACAACATCTAATTGCGCTTTAACATATCCCACTTCACCGGAGCTACTACCAAAACTATCGCAATAACTTGCCTTCAATTGACCTTTAAGACCAACCACCTTGCTTCCAGTAACCCCAAAACCATAACCAACTATATGCGAACTTGAATAACTGGCAGAGTACATATACATCTTGAATTTTTCCTTGGTATATGAGTCAAATGCATCAACACCTTCCCACAATAACTTCAACTCATATACTAAAGGTTGCAAATAAACATCAATATTATTTCCTGGTCCATTTCTACCAGGAATAATTATGGACAAAATGAACGAAGATGCTTTCATACATGCCCATGGTGGCAAGTTATAAGGGATCAAGATCACTGGCCATGTGCTATAGGTAGTGTTCATGAGACGATATGGATTGAACCCATCACTAGCCAAGCCTAGCCTAACACTTCAAGGATCATATGAAAATTCAGGATACAAAGCATTGAATTTCCTCCAAGCTAATACATCAGCCAGATGCCTTAGAAATCCATCCTTTTTTGGCTTGTGATCCAAAACTTAATATTAGCAATGTGGTATTCACGTGGAATAATAGGGAATGGCTTTCTTAAAGCATATTGCAAACCATGACTGCTCTACAAGATAGTGAGATACTATTAAAGAAAGACTCGATAATAAGATAGCTCTGTAAAAGGAGTAGCCATAGCAACAGTGAGACCAGTAGCAGCAAAGAATAAGATAGCTTTGTAAAAGTTAGGAACAACATCACCGAAGAGAACCCACTCCCGTACTTGTATAGATCTATGCAAGCTCGCATACGTAGACACCAGGCAAACCTACCTTCTTTCTTCTCATAGACATTATGAATCATTCTAACCGATTTTCACACTAACAATTAAGTGATAGTTAGGAACAACCCATAACTACCCTATGAAAATGAAAACCCAGCCAAACAATGAATTATTAGGACATGGTAAGTAGAATGGGAAAGCAAAATTGAAAGCAAAATTTAAATCCCAATCCATCCATACACAATTTAAAAAACCAAGACAACACCAATTAAACAAACAAGCAAGTAAGCAAAAAGATCCGGAATCATCTCGAAAGCTAGAGAAGACAAAAGAAGCAGAGGGGACAAAACAGAGGTTTACTTTAAGAGAAAGCAAGAGTAGAGTAGATCTGTAAACCCTAAATCAAAAATCGCAAAAGAATGGCTTAAATCAATTTTAAAAAAACTTCAGTACCTAATTTTTGGTTTAGCAAGAGAGAGTTGAGGCAAATGAAAGTTGGCAATGGTTCAGGGAGGTCTCAGTCATCAGAGAAATATGATGAAACCTCTGATCTCTATGTTGCATACCTCTGATCTCTATGTTGTCAACCTTTTCCTTCTTGTTTCTTGTCTTCTTTTCCTTTGTCAACAGAGGAGTAATGAAAAGCTGCTAAAAATGGAATGTGAGTAACGAAAAGTTAACAGAGGAGGGTGGCAATATTATTTTTCCAGCTCAAGCGACAACGTTTTCAGAAGATGAGTAAGAAGCGAGGACGTGTCTTGGCAATCGAGTGAGTCAACAGGTAAAGCATCTGTACTTAACATTGTTGTTTGAATTAAAGATGAGGACTTTTGGGCTACCGAAAAAAATATTTTAAGAAAGAACAAAGAGACATGCGAAGGAATACTAATAAGTGGTTGAATTCTCCAATGCTTTTGTGACGAATTTAATTGTATTTAATATATTGAACTTGATAATCAATATTATCCTATTGAAAATTTAAACTATTGAAATTACTTCTTAAAATTTTAGGGAAAATACTTTAAGAGAAGTTTCTTCCGACCAATATTTGCGGAAAACCGTTGAGGTCGAAAATGATAACAGTCATCCTTTGCTTTTATCGAGAAGGGTAATTTTATTTATTTTCAATTGAGTTTTTAATAATGAAATGTTGTATTGAAATAAATGGAATTTGTATTAGTAATTATTATTATGACAAAGTAAATCAAAATTTAAATTTAAATTTAAATTAATTTATTATATTATTGATAATGACAAATCTAAGTTTTGGACACTTTTTTAGCATATTTTTTAGACAACTTTTACTATCTTAACTAAATGTCTAAAAATTCTACCAATTTTATATTATTTTAGACACTTATTAGATGCGTCTAGGCATAAGCATCTAAAAATTCCTTATTTTGTTGTTGTGTAATAAAAATGTAAATTTATTATAATAATATACAGATACATATTTTTGATTAATTTGAAAATTTTATTATAATAATATGTACATATGAGTGATCTTTAAAAAGATGCACAAAAGCAAATTATAGGTTTTTTTTTACTAAAAAGTGGTGGATTTTTCGGCATAAAAATTTGTCTAAAAGTGAAAAATATCGATAGAGAAAAACATCTAAAAGCTTACACAAAGCGTCTAAAATAACATTTATGTGTCTAAATACATCTTCGAAAATGTATGTTTTCGATGGATATATATGTAAATAGATTTTTGATGCTTAGATTTTTGACATTTAAATGCGTAAAAAATGTATACTTTTTTGACGAATCTATGTGTCTAAGAAAACCATCGAAAATAGTCTTTGTGACATTTGTTTCTTCGATACTTTATAAAGCGTCAAATTATTTTTAAGACTCAAAAAAGTGTCTAAAAACTCCATCTTTTATGTCTTTAATTTCCATATTTTGTTATTGTGAAGTTTCACCTTCTTCTTACTTTTTATTAATTAATTTTGATACTTCATCACCTCCCATCTTTAATGCAACTTTTACAGAACCTACTATTCGTATCTCCCCTCCACCGCCCTAAATATTCCCCACAGCTCTATTACTATTGATGCTACTAAGCATGTGATGAAGAACAAGGAAGCCATCGACATTCAATGATTCAATTAATAAAAGCTAGAATCAAGAACGTTAGAGAATCTTCTTCTCTTCTAGAATTTAAATTTTGGTAAAATTTCTATCTTTTTATACGTTAAAAATAAGTTAGAGTCAGAACTTAACTTTTTTATCGTTAATTTGGATTATAAAATTGAATATAACTTAATTACACAATTATGCATGATACTTGTGTAAAACATTAGAAAGACTTTATTATTATTTTTGGATAAAGGATCCCCAAATTTAGGTTGTAAACATTTAAGTTTTTATTAATTTTGGTATGTTAAGTAAGATTGAGAGAGTGGGAGATAATCCATTATCTCCTATTTCTAATTTCATATCTCTTAAAATCTGTCTTGATGAAAGAAATATCAGTCATTTAACTCTGCACCTAATTTTGATTAAGCTTTAAAGAATGCTAAAAAAATGAAGCAAAGCAAAACGTAATCTATGTTAAAAGTTGTTATGACCTCAAGAGCTAATTTATTCTCTCTTTGTTAATATAGACAACTAATATATAAATTTATTTAAATATGTCTGTTTTTAAGACAATATTATGTCTCTAATTTAAAACACTTTTATCTATACGATGATTCATACAACATATGAACCCAACAATGCACATTGCCCGCATCCATACTGCTTTATGAATTTATGAGGCAGAATGAAATGAATACCTGCCAAGTTATTTTTAGGTTTAGACCAGAATTTCGCACCTTAAACTTTGAGAAGCTACTCGGAGAATCAGCTACTTTCCTTCATATAATTATTTCGTTCTTGGGTTTGGGAACGGTATGAAACTTTAGGCCAACAACTCAGCGGCATAAAACTGTTCCACAACTAAAATGAGAACGGAATTGGAATAAACTTTCTTACACACAAAGTTATTCCTATCGATGCTTTCATTTCTCTTTTACGTCTTAAATCTTCACTCACCTAACTCTTCTTTTTGACAAATATAATCGAACTCAACTTTGAGACTGGACCTCTCTGGCAAGTGGGGCTGGCTTTAAAGCCATCTCTACATCCCCTCTGGTTTTGACTATTTCTAGTATATGTATATTTAAGTTATAGTAGCAGAGATGAAATGAACGTGATATGCGCGACTATGTACAGAATCTAATGCCAATTCAAATTTTCAAGACTGTAGTTTAACTTATGATATAGAAGGCTTCAACAGCTTTCAGTTGGCTCAATGAAGTTCGTTGAACATAGACTAAAGAAAGTGAAACAATCCCGAAAGTGATCGCACCCAGAAGATAGTTTTGGTGAGTAAACTTTGATTGAGATCTATCGATATTTTTCTCTATTTTTATTTTGCCAATTTAATAATCACATTCGTATATCTATTGACTGGTTTAGGCATCATACTTCCCTTCTTTTGTAATCCAAACTTGAGTTTATGTATAATTTAAAATTTGGAGTTATATATTCTATTTTGTTATTTTTTTGAAAGGATCAAAATACGTTAAACTTATCAACGTCATGAGTTAGGTTAAGTCGGGCAAGTATTCTATCAACAAATTAATTTAGGTACTCTATGTTGTCTATGTCTCCTTAACAGTTAAAAATTTATAATTATACAACAATGATTTTAATTGTTTTCCCTTTCCGAGTGACAAGTCGTCTTTTGTCCTTATTAAATGGTACATTAATCAATCATGTCAGTTTTCTTTTATTTAATTTTTGATAACGAACAAAACAGTTTCTATAGTAAACTTGTTGCTTTCAGTCATCAATCATCACATGCATCACCTTCACTTCATCCTTGGCGGATTTAAACTAAAAATATCGTGACCAACCACATGTGAGAAATGCAAACTGTGTATTAGTTGTGCGTTAAGAGCTGGGAAACTTCACCTCGTTTCTTTGTCTCATCGATTGCCCACAACGAAGTCATTTCTTAAGAAGAAAGTATAAACAATCACATAAATTTTATTTGGATTTTGTAAGTTGCTTGTTAAATTCAACTAGGTCGACCTTGTGCCTTTGATCAACTATTCATCTGCTTTTGCATCCACCCATTCCCATCTTTCTACCACTCCACAATCTTATAAAGTGACCTCGTCGGGTCAACCAAAATCATGGATTGCGAAAGACTCTCATCGATATTAAATTTTGGAGTGCTAAAAGTTTGATTTTAAGTTGAAATCCTATCTGGTTTGTCATATATTGAACATTTCAAAAACTATTATTAAGAATACAAGTTCCAATAGACTATTCGTTTCACTTTGGAATAGTTCCAACTTCCAACAATAACGTACATAATTTTAAACTTGAGTTCAGAATAATCTAAACTGACTCTTATTGCTTGCCGACTATTTGAAGTGGAAAACCTACACGTCCCATGCAGGATAGGCCGAGTTTATAATACGGAACAAAGACAGGGACAGAGGTTGCCCAATGTCTTATAGGACAAAACCAGAAAAACGCTGCTGGTATCGGTGAAAACTATGCAAGGTTAGGTTATGGCTGCTAGTTTCACTACCCTTTACAAGGGGCGGTTTGAACATTCTCCTAATTTTCCACACTACGTACATTTCAGAGAGCGGAATGCTACCTAAAGACCTTTGATACCGGACATGCACGAGAAAATATAGTCATTCCAACGGTTTCTCCGCTTGGTAGGCATAGCAGTCTGAAAGGAACGTTAGTGAATATATAAAATCAATTAAGTTGGCCTCACACAATAGTTTAAGTTATTGTGATGAAACGGTCATTTAACATGATATCAGAGTCTCTGTGATCAAGTGATTGTGAGTTCGAATCCTACCACTCACCTATTAAATTAAGCACAAGGTAAAGTAGATATATGCAAGTTTCAAATTTAAAGGGCTTTCACTTGAGGGAGTGTATTAGTTAATATATAAAACTAATTAAGTTTGTCTCACACAACAGCTTAAACTATTGTAGTGAAACGGTTACTTAACAAAGAACCGGGGAAGCAATTCTCTATTAAGTTAGCTTCGTTCATTGCTTCTGAGTCTAATTCACTCTGGATGGAACTGGTAAAACTAGAATTTTAGTAACACCGAAGTTAGAATCTTCAAAGTTTTAAGAGTTAGACATATTGTAAGAACTTGATGGTTTGATTTATTTAACCAACATGTGCATAAATTGCCCAGGGTTAGATGTCCGACTGTATTATTGTTAGGACACTTGATGCTGATTACAATTTCACATTTTTAGCAAAAACAAAAATAAGATGAAAAGGCTCCCAAGTCTTTAGTTAGAATGGTAGCTAACAACTGAATATGTGAGATAATTTTCTCACCACAATTGTAAAACGTATTAGGTTTTACTTTTTAGTGTCATTTATTTACAAGAATTGACTTTTTTATTTTTGGTTTTGTTAAACTTGCAATAGGTCTATTGGCTCACATGACAAGGAACAAAGTTAAACTACATATAACGTCAAATAAGATTCCATCTTAAAATAAATTAGTAATAAATAGAATAGATCGCTAGTATTATATGTTAGTCCTATTTCATTTATTTTTTTGATGCGAGATATCCAAATGTAAATATTCTCAATAGATTTTTTAAAATAGGATAAAATTTTTATAAAAATACTATGGTCATCGTTCTCGCAAATAATTAATATGAATAAACTTTCAACATATTTTTATGAATACCAAATTTTAAAATGGTCTTCTAAATAATATTCAAATTTATCAAAAAAATCTTAGAATATGGTAAGAGGATTCAAATTCAAATTCTATTTTAAAAAATAACATAATTGATTTTTTTCCTTATCCTATAGATTCTAAAATTAACTATATTGAGTCAGAGTGTATGATATTCTTTTTTAGTGAAATCACCGAATGGAAGAGTAAAATACGAATAAGAATGATCGTTTAGTTGCAAAAGTGAAGAAAAATATCTAAAGGTATGATCCACGTGGAAATTATGTTTGAAAGAAAGTTCAGAAATTATTCCTAGGCATTTTGGTGAAAATAGGGTACAAATATTCTGTTGAGCGTGGGATCACAAAGTGGTCCCTCCACCCCTTTTCCCCAGGATTTTAGGTTTTTCTTTTTTAAAATTTCTATTAGTGGCCAAAAGGTGTCTACGGGACCCCGATGGTGGGAGTCCTCTTTGGACAACTAATGTGTAAATAAAAAATTTGTGTTTATTAAGTTTAAATTTAGCATAGTAGTGTGATATTTTTGAATATTTGTTAATTTCTTGAAATGACGCTATTTTCTTTTTCCTAAAAGTGATTATTATTTTCTCTCATATACGCACAATAACCCATAAATATTATTCTTTTTCAAATATTATTAAGAAATCAACAATTGATCAAAAGAAAAATAGTGACATAATGTCATTACCCTTGTTTTGACTGGATGCCCAGAAAACCATGTCTATATATTGACTGCCACCACCTCTTCACTTCTCCACACCCCAAGAGATTAGAGACCCCGGTTGAGCTTTTGTTGTTTTGAGGACTTTATTTGCTTCCTCTCTTTTTCCTCTGTTCAATTCTTAGACGACACAAGACCCTGTCTTTTCCCTTTTCTTTCTATTTCCGTTCTGCTCTGCTCTTGTTTTCTTTCCTCTTCCTCTAATTTCCTCCTTCCTTCCACAATCTACATTAAACTTCAGGCAAGTTCTTTTGTTAGCTCGCAGTTATTTCACTTTCGGTTTGCATGGGGTTCTAAATTCTTATGTCAATGTTTGCAGTTATTTCGAAGATTGGAGAGGAAACATGACTAATCATAATGTGGTTGTACGTGATGCTAAGTCTGGAGAGTTTTTTCTTCCACCGATTGTGTCAAAAGGCCCAAGTAACATCGCGGTTAGTAGACCAAAATATACAAGGAAGATTACTGATAACGAAGGAGGTGGCGGAGTGAAAATCAGCTCTTGGGTTGATTCAATGAGAGATTCATCACCTACTCGCGTCAAACCTGCAACTTCTCCATCTGAAACCGAAGAAAAAAATTCATGGATTGTGAGTATTCTCAAGAAGGAACGTTGCATACTTCCAATAGTTAATATTACTGATCATTTACGATGCTACCTTTAAATGAAAATTAAACAGGTTAATTATCCTTCGGCTTTAAACATGTTTGAGCAAATAGCGAGTGCTTCCAAAGAAAAGCAAATTGTGATGTTTCTTGATTACGATGGTACACTCTCACCTATCGTGGAAGATCCAGACCGAGCGTTTATGACCAATGAGGTTAGTTTTTGTACTGTTATATTCATTTCATGTTCATTATCCACTAAATTTAACTGTGGTTTCTCCTTGTATCAGATGAGAGAAGTTTTGAGGAACGTTGCTTGTTATTTTCCAACAGCTATAGTCACCGGAAGGTGTATAGACAAGGTAATCATTGCTGCAATGACTTGCCTTCTTTGCTAATAACTCTGCCTTCTCATGCTTATACCTTGAAAAATTTTCGTAGGTTTACAGTTTTGTAAAATTGGGAGGAGTCTACTACGCGGGTAGTCACGGCATGGACATTAAAGGACCGCCCATTAATCACGAGAACAAAAAAGTGAGGCCTTTCAGTTTTATCATGTGTACATTTGAAATATGTTTTACATCTTACAATAAAACTAATTGTTATGTAATTTTCAGGGTCGTCAGGGAGTTCTTTTTCAACCAGCTAACGAGTATTTGTCCATGATTGATAAGGTTTGTGTGATTGAGTTGATAGAAGAGTTTACGTGAAAAGATACTAACAGAATTATGAATTTCAGGCATATAAAATTTTGTTGGAGTCCACAAAATCTATTCCAGGAGTCAAAATAGAAAACAATAAATTTTGTCTATCCGTGCACTATCGATGCGTGGAAGAAAAGGTAATAATTGAAAGTTAGTATTATCAATTTACAAATTGTCTCAGCTATAATTTCAACATTTGAGAAACTTTAATGCCCAGTCACTATTAACTAAAATTTCATTATTCAGTAATTATATGATATTTTGTCTTAACAGATGTGGGCTGCACTAGCAGAGAAGGTTAGAGTAGTATTAGACAATTACCCAAAGCTCCGATTAACCCAAGGAAGGAAGGTATTTACAAAATTGTATATCCACACAATTAGAGCAATTTTACAACATCTATGATCATAGCAGAATATATAACAACCTTCTTTCCTTATTCTTGCTCCACCAGGTACTAGAAATCCGACCAACCATTAAATGGGACAAGGGCAAAGCTCTGGAATTCCTCTTAGAATCACTAGGTAAAGTAAATAATTTTGATTTAAAAGATTGTGATAACTGTGTATGCCTACCGATTACTCTTGCTAATACCATCAGTTTTCTTTCAGGATATGCCAATTGTGGTGATGTGTTACCGGTCTATATCGGAGATGATAGAACTGACGAGGATGCTTTTAAGGTATTTCATAGCTTTCTATACATTTTCAATTTCTTGGTACAACTTTTTTATAATATAAGAAGGTTTTTATGTATTTCTAAACAATTTTCGTCAATGATACTCAGGTTTTACGCAACCGGGGACAAGGTATTGGAATCCTTGTCTCTAAAGTTCCAAAAGAAACAAATGCTTCATTTTCCCTACAAGACCCAACCGAGGCAAGTTTCTGCTCCTAAAAGCAAATTTCTTTTTTGCCTCTTTTTTTCTTTGGTAAATTTTCAAGGGCTTCTTTTGGTTTTTAGTTTCTTGCTTTTACATGTTGACCTAATAAATGGAATCTGTTGATTCAGGTTAAGCAATTTTTGCAAAAACTGGTGGAATGGAAGCAATTATCCCAACATGGAAGATATAGGGTCTAAAAGCCTTTTTTTTTTTTTGGCAGAAATAATTGACTACACCCTCTTAAATATTTGGTGCAGGGTGGATACATTATATCTAATATTTAATGTCTAAACATTTAAATAAAAAGAAATCGGAAAGCAGCAACGTTTCTCTCGTTCTATGCCTCTAGCTTGTATGCTCATCGTAATTGAAAGATAGCCTTAAAAGAATAGCGCTCGCTTTAATTTCATGCATATGAAAAAATGATCGACCCTATGCTATAGTGCCACACACTTGGATGGTTCGGTTGGAGCCTTTCGTATACATGAGCCTTATTTAGCATTCGACGAATTGTATTAGCTATTAGTTAATTCTATCAGCGATTAATTGATAACTATTTTTTAAAGATATTGGATAAAATTAATTGTTTAGTATTAACTATTGATGTGTAAAATGACTTATGAGGGTATGATTTTAAAAAATTATAAAAGCACGAATATTATATTTCTTAATATTTCGTTGAATATTTTTATAAGAATTTAGATTTTAAATATTTAATTTTACGAAAATTAAGTTTATAACTTTAATAATAATAATAATAATAATAATAATAATAATAATCTAACATTAAATTCTCTATTAATACGAATGATGCAACAAGCTACATTATATTAGTATCTTCATATATATGTATAAATTTTATTATTTAATAAATTAAAATATCTATAATTATAGTATGACAGACCCAGATACAATATATAGTAGTTATGTACTAAAAATATTAATTTGATGTGACTCTTTATGTTCAAAAATTTAATATTATGATATTTTTAAATATAAATTAATATTATAAAATTAAATAAAGATTCAAAGTTTAATTAACCATTTTATTATATTCTTCTAAACTTTAATACGATCAAAAAAACCAACTTTAAAAATACACAGAGCAAAAATAGAGAGTAAAGTGAAAGACAATATTATCATTAGGCAAATAGCTAATCACAAAAGCTCCTCTTATAAAATTTTTAGAAATCAACTTATTAAAATTAAATAAGCTAATTAATAAGTTATTCATCAAATTCGTAGCTTTTTTAGATAGTTAAAAAGGTTATCATATAGTTAATAAGCTTAAAAAATAACTGATAAGTGTTAAACACCTCCATGGTCAAATTAGTTATTATTGGAGTCTGGCGAACTCAAAGAATCTCACACCTTAGCAGTTATTAACTATGTTTACAGACTTCACGTCATGTATTACGCATTGCTTGCATCGTCCTCCGTTACTTTACCTTAATTAACTGTTAATCTAGCGGCTACGGAGCGGAAAAAATTGTTACAGTTATTAATCTTTGCCTTTTCTTTTTCCCCTGGAATTGTGGGCAGTTGTAGTCGAACCCAACCCAAATGTCAGTTCCTCGAACATAGTGTCTAAGTAACCAAAGCCATTGTCGTGGGGGCTCTCTCCCTGTTGACTCTGTTAAGATATAATGTTACCACGCTGAGTAAGATACGAAGAATGGCTCCGATATTAGAAAAAGGGGGTATTTTTAAGATTTGGTAATGCCCTGCTTTTATGTTTAGAATTTGGTAACCTTCTACTTTTAATTCGAGTTTTGATTAGCTTAATAATATTAGAGCTATCAGATTGCAGCCTAAGTTTGCTTTTCTTTACAAGTTCAAATCTTAAAAAAATAATGTGGGAATAAGATTTATAAGTTTAAGTACCAAGTGAGCCTCATTAGGCTTAAAAAAAGGGGTGTATTTAGAATTTAATAATATCCTACCTTCAACTCAAATTTTGAGTAGTTTAGTAACGCTCTACTTTTAACTCAAGTTTTAGATACGAATTTACCCTTCATCCTAAGTTCAAATCCCAAAAATATAGCGTAAAAATGGAGATCGTAGGTTAAGTATCAAGTAAGCCCACCTGCTAACGCAGACTTGAAATACAAAGTATATTTAGGATTTCATAAAGTTCTACTTTTAACTCAAGTTTTGGTAGCTCGGAGCGTTCAGTTACTTCTTAATTATTATATCATTTTTAGATAATAGATGAACTCATAACCAATGTTAGTGAGATATATATATATATATATATAATATTTTGACCCTCAGGAAAAGACAGCAGAAAGTGCAGGTTTAAGATGTTAGATCCCATGCATCTAGTGGGAATGAGGTGATTGCTTAAGAACAGAAATATCGTCTGAAACGATTGGGCACTTAGATTTCAGAGCGCTTATCTTAGTAGATCAAAGAAATCTAAATTGGATTTTTTCTAATGGATAGAATTTATACTATTTTCAAGGGATTAGTTGGTGAAAGAGATACCCACTATAATAGGGTGAAGGGAACCCATGGTTGAGGACGAGTTGGAATCCACTTCAAGTGCTCAATTTGAATGCAAATCCATATGCAACATGCTTCCAAAACACTGAGTATACAAAATTGTAGATTTATATTTTTTTAACATTATGATGCCATACTAATTGGCTTTTTGTATTCCAAATTTACAGCCTAACACCCTAATGCACACCAGTGGAGCAACAGTCTCATAGTATTATTAGTTAGTTTATTTAGTACTATATAATCTTACGAATGATAACTTAAGCTATAAGCATCTTCTAGCCAGTATTAAAATCAATGGTTTTCATACTACAGCTAACATTTAACAATAAAAATGGCTCACAGCGAATGTTTAACTCTGCCTCAAGTATTCTCAATGCTATATAGATCTCTAAAGACATGTCCTTGATGGAAAAAATTGATCCCCTCTGGTGCTTATTTTTTTCGCCAGAATAATTCATTTTCCATGTGCCATCTAAGAGCAGGACCTTTGAGAAGTTCTTTTCCTTTTTCTTTCTTTTTATCATCTTCGGTACTGCATCCACTGGTATTGTGCGTAAAAGTTATGTTACTCCAGTTGAGGAATTCTTTTAAATTATGCTCTTACCGAATTTCTAGACCTATTGATCAGAATCATTTTTCCTTAATCATTGGCATGCCATCAAACTGCCGTGCAGACCTTCCATCTAACATGTTTCCAATATCTAAATTCTCGGTCGTTGATTTGAAATCTGAATTGGGCTGCTGAATTGGAGTGCTTTCAATTTCATGAAATAAAGTATAGCCATTGTCTTAAAATTCCTAATGGCGTTGATATATATTCTAAATTATAATTATCATAGTAAGGGAATATATACACATATATGTACTTAGACAGGAACAGACAGAGTTCTTATGAAAGGTTATTTTCTTAGCAGGAGATGAAAAATCAAACGAATCTAAAAACAGTGGGAGTTTTGAACTTCGAACCTCGAAAAAGATGGCACATTTAGGTGCTAGAATGTACAGATCCTAATCTTATCTTGAATAGTGGCTAGTCTAGATCACTTGGTAATAATTTTAGGAAGCATTACAAGTAAGGCAGATTGTGGTGGTTTCCTTTTCTGTTTCGCCATGGTCATGTGCTACTCCTAGAGAGAGATCCGGTCATTAATATATTAACTCATTTTGTTTTGGTAAGAGCATGAGGAGGTCCCCCGTATAAGTGTGGTTAAACCGTCCCGTGTAATACTCATTTGCTTCAATTATTGTCTAGTTTTACTTTGAACGAAGGGTTAACTAGATTTAAGCATTTATAATCTGAATAGAAAGGTGATCCTGTAAAATCTGTATCAGTGACAAAATCCTATATTTTCCATTGCAAAACCACTAAACCTAAAAAAAAGGATAGTTAAAAATAAAAAATTGCAGTTGATTGTTATAATTATAAATAGATAAATAAATAGTAATCAATATTATAACTATCTTGATAATAATAACAAGAAATAAATAACTAATAATAAATATATCTAAATAAAGATTTTATTTTATTTTTCTGAAAAATTAAAATGAATTAAAAAAGAATAAGGGGGTGCTTTTATGAGGGTATATGTTTTTGCTCTTACCTTAGCCGGGAGTTTATCAGGAAACAGTTTCTGTATCTCCATCGGAGATGTGGGCATAACTGCGTACATCTTACTCTCCCCATATCCTGCTTAGGCGAAAATTTGGGTATGTTTGGTTTTGTTTTGTTTTGTTTTGTTTTGTTTGGGGGGCATAGAAAAAGGGGTATGAATATAGAATGAAAATTGATGTTTGGTATGAATCTATCATTGAAGACCTAAGAGCTTCATTCCTTGGTTTTGGGCAATCCTCCATTCCTCTTATAATCTAGAGGAATAGAAGAGAAGAATGAGAGTGATTGATATGTTTTTAATTTTTTATATATAGAGGATAGATAAAAGGTATAATTATGAGTCAAATAACTTCATAAGTAAAGCTT
>JAOQMS010000002.1:5170086-5204158 GCA_027563885.1 Erythroxylum longipes | reverse complement strand
TCCCGCGTTTTTTACCGTCGCCGAGACATGTTCCGTCGCTATTGTCTGTCGCAGATTTTGGGCCGAATTTTCCCCGATAATAGTTCCGACGGATTGGTTAGCCGTCGGTAAAATTTTGTTTTCACCGACAGATTGCTTCATTTCCGTCGGTAAAATGCGACAGAATTTGTGTCGTCGGTAATATTCTGTTCTCGATTTTCTTGTAGTGTTTTTATTCTCATTATTTTCTATAAATCAAACGTCACCTAAGAGTTCGGTACAGCTATTATCCTACCTAACAGGATATCAAAACACAAACCAAATGACATGGTAAACAAAAGAAACGTCACTGTGAACAAACCACCCTATAATGTATTCTCGGAATTTCCAAAACGAGTTAACGATTTATTCACTTGGGATTATACCTTTTCAAAGTTTACTCGGCAATTTAAGCATGATTGACATATTCTATAAATATTTAGCAAATATGTTGTTTGATTCGTTGAATATCATTGACTTGTCGTAGCTCATTATAATTAGGTTTAATTTCATTTAACTACTATAGTTATCATTCTTTATCTATTTTGAGTGATTGTGTTTGCACGCATGTACACCATATTTATGCTGAAGTATTCTACGCAATATACATTTCTTCAATACTCCGTAAGTATGTGTAGCGCCAATGTGGGGTTATGCTACAAATCTAAATTCTCACTCTCGACAACAAAGTTGACCGTTTCTTTCGGAAGAATGTTGTTACTTACTACGCTTCAGATGCCAAAATAATACAAAACCATAAATAGAAAATGAGTAGACAACTGCAGTCTGGACCCATAATGAGTAGGTACTTAAACACTGAGCTGCAGGCCCCTTGGCCGTAATACCACTCTAAAAAGAGCTATGCCATGTCTGGTCTTGGTAATGACATGGCATTATCTAGGTAGGAGCCCATTAAATGGATTCAGGTTGTCAGTGAAGGCTGAAAAGGACAGTTCGGTTTACCTTGTCTCATTTATTGCCGATTCGTGATATCTTTTTGTTTTGGCTTGACCGGCGCAGTAGCTTTTGTAAATCGCCGGTGCCAACTCTGCCTCTCTCTTTGTCTTGTGTCGACACGCGTCTCATTTAACAAACACCAATGCGTTGTTTTTTGTACTCGGCATGCGGCATTTCTGCATGCTTTCATATTTACTCACCAACATGTAAAGATAATAATATACATTGGGATCAATTAGCTATTAGATGGCTTTTAATTATTATTATTATCATTATTATCAATGATTCAGCGCTAATGTTTAGATCAACATAAGTTGAAATGTGGAGTATTTAGAAAGCTAAGTAAATGCGTAAACATTGATAGAAAAGTTCCAGGAAATAATTTAAAGTAAGAATTTGGACTAAAAATCTACATATCCAGAGAAACAAGGAAAACGATAAAGCGAAAAAATACTAACAAGATTAAATATCGAAAAATCAGCAGCGGATGCAAGCATGCGAGTCTCTTCGGATTCTAATCGTTTACGTTACTATTCTAGGATCCGAAAACTACTTTCTTCATTGAATTTCTCACGATACCTTATGTCAAACTGGAAACATAATAAAATCAACACAATCGAAGAGTTCAGGAGCTCGTCATCAATATAAACTTATATAACCCGGCGACTCGATCGAGCAACATTAGAGCTATCGTTGTGAGAAAGAACGCGACTGCTTTTTGCCAGGGTATCCACTTTAAAATCACACTTGACGACAACTTTTGCATTTCCAGTTTTGAAACTGTTAGTTTTCATTCTCGCGGTGACGTTGATCTCCAAAGAAAACGACATGGTCAATTTGGGTTTCGAGCTTTTCATGCTGGTTAATTTCGATATCCTTCAAACTTTCAAGGACCGTGTCAATTTGTCTTGAGCTTTTGTCATCCTGATGGAAACTTGGAAACTTTCCAGTTGCAATCTTTTGTTGCTTAAAAAAGAGTGAGATCGTACCATCATGCTGGTACGAAATGCCTGTTCTCTCGTTTGGATTATGAACCTGTACCGTGATGTCATATTCAGGACGGGAATGACTCTTCCCAGAAATATGGTTATTAACAACAAGCTTTTGGACTTCGAACCTGGGATTTTTAGGCTCAAGGAGACCGAAACATAGGCCTAAAACAACGACAGCGATGATTATGGGAATTGCAATGCTGAAAAAACAACACAACGAAAAAGAACAGAAAGATCCTTTTCTTTGTTCAGGATTCCGATGTTGTTCAACGATCAAGGCATTTTCCGGAGGAGGAACTCGATAAATTTGATCTTTAGGAACTTGGATGATGTAAGTTCCAGACTCAAAAGTGGGATGGAGTGGAACAGCAACAGGGTATTGATGACGGTGGACTTCACGGATTGATTCAGAGGAAGCAGCTTCCACACGCTCCGCCATGGAAATATGGCGAGCGGTGATAAGAGATAGTGGTTGGTGTTTGTAACAATTGGAGGCTGGAGTTAACTTGGCATTGGAATGGCTGATTGTGGCAAGTGTAAATTGCATTGACCTTGGCAACGTACCGTTGTTTGGATAAAAATCAACTAATCTAATATTAGAGTTTGTTTTGCTGGGACCGCTGGACAAAAGTGCAAGATGCTGATTCAGGCCAAGTCATTGGTCTCAAAGGACAACGGCTCAGTTTATAATGTTTCTCCATCGTTGTAATCAGACTTTGTTTTGAGAGCTTGCTAGAGGTTGAAAAACAGTAAATGAAAGCTTGAGCGTGTTTGCTGACTTTGTATTGAGAGCTTGTTAGAGGTTGAAAAACAATAAATGAAAGCTTGAGCGTGTTTGCTGACTTTGTTTTGAGAGCTTGTTAGAGGTTGGAAAACAATAAATGAAAGCTTGAGCGTGTTTGCTTTCATTTCATGGCTTCTGCTAAATTCTTTCCCTCCTAAAAGCTCAGGTCCTGAATAATGTAAATCATCTGGTATAGCTAAAGACAAGAAAAAGAAAAGGCTATGGTAAAATGGTCGACTTACGAAAGCATCTATCATGCTTGTAACGAACTCTACCTCCTTGATGTTTGAACATGGATCACATTCTTCAATTTGAATTCCAAGAGCCGAAAGAAGGTAGGAGAAGAAGAGTTTTGTGGATGTGGGGAGGTTAAGAAGTTGGGGGGATTGTGTCGGTCAGAATTGAGAGAGTGTTCACAATTACAAACTAGAAATCTGAAAGAAAATGATAGTCTTACCAGGTGTTCCTGGGGGCCACACCTAGCTCGGCCTTTTCACTGGACGGCTTGCATCTTTTCAGAGATTTCGGTTGGGCTTGGTCTCTCGCATTAATGTCGACACAGGTATCGCAAAGACAACCATCCAGACCTTGTCGGTCAGATTAGAGTTGAATCCACCAACAGGCCCGTTGCCTTCGGCCTATCCAATTAATGCTGTTTCCTGTGCCATTTAATTGCCCTTGCTAAGTTGATGACCCGAGGCTTGAATCGTATGTTTATCCATAATTGGAAAGAGTCCATTGCAAAATCCTATCCAGATACACTTGACTAATTATTTGGTCTATAATAAATTGAAATATAATAAAAAATTGACCACATGGGCATAATATCTCTATTTTGTATTGTTGATTGAGCAAGTTCAACCAACAAATCAGTGAGGATTTTCAAAGCTTTAAGAACCTGATAATAGCAGATTAAGTATTAAGGATTTATATTTGTTATTCACTTGAAATAAGATAAGAGACCTAACCCATTACAATTCCACCTTCATAAGGATAATGCTTGTTAGCTACAGATTGTTTGTTAATGTGAATAGACTATTCATGCATATGTATCTAAAAATATATAAATTGAATTTAATTGGATTATTGATATATGATCTGATTATTCTATAAATTTTCCAAACATGCGGCCTCAAAGGATACGAAACGAGCACGGCTTCCCCGTTATCAGTTGAAAACTAATTAAACCAACAAACAAACAAAAACCGAAAATAAAACAATTAAGAAAACTACAGATTGTTTGTGTCGTTAACAACAATCGTAGATAAGATTTAGGCTTTCGATATTGTGGGTCCCGAGTCGGGTCAAACAAATCGATGAAGAGAGGCCTGAGATGTGATCCCAGCAGATCAGGGGTTCCCAATCGTAATTAACGAAAAGCAAAAAGCCGTCCTCAACGACAATTCACCTGCGGTACCACTCATTTCTCTTCCCCTACTTCAACGGTCAAACATCGAAGCCAAGACCTACCCCTAGAAATCCTCAAAACCTTGAACAAGAACAAGAAAAGCCCAGACCCACTGTGATTTTAATCTCGGGGAAACAAAGAGCTTGCGTTAATCGAAATGGACGGCTTTGATCAGCTACCAGACTCTGTCGTCCTTCTCATCTTCAACGCTGTTTCCGACATCAAGACCCTAATCCGTTGCCGATCCGTTTCGAAACGGTTCAACTCACTTGTCCCGCAAACTGAGTCGCTTCTTCTCAAAGTCGACTGTGTCATCTCAGCTGAGTGCGACTCCGATTCACTCCTCATCTCCCTCCTTAAATCTCTCCTCAAGTCTCTCCACGGCTTCTTCTTGCCTGACCAGAAGCCTCCTCGTGTTCTCGCTCAAACGCCCACCTCTCCCGCTCAGATACTATCCCAGTTCGATCGGCTCCGCCGTCTTCAAATCGAGCTTCCCGCCGGAGACTTGAAGCTCGAGAAGGGCGTTAATGTGAAGTGGAAGGCGGTCTTCGGGAGGACGCTGAAGAGTTGCGTGATTCTAGGGTTTCGAAATTCCGAGAGCGATCCGTCCGACGTGGAGGTTGATTTCACCGGCGGTTTAAAGACCAGAGTGGTGTGGACAATAAGCGCTTTGATCGCTGCGTCAGCGAGACATTACTTGTCCGGAGAAGTCGTGAGAGCGCACAGCGAGATGGAGAGTTTGGTATTGAGGGACAGAGATGACGAAGGGACGGTGGTGATGGATAGGGAGGGGTTGAAGGAGAGCAGGTTAGAGGGGCCCATCGCGACGGCGGGTGGGGAGCATAGCAGCGCTTGGGAGACAAGTAGGACGGTGGTGCCGAGCGTGAGAATGAGGATGAGGCACGCGCCGCGTGTGGAGCTGAAGAATGGGTCGTGGGTGGAAGGAGCAACTTTGGTTGTGGTGAGGCCATGTGGGATCGGGGCCCACACATCCGCTGAAGTGGAGGATGCGGAGTTGGCGATGTCTGCTTTTGGGAGTGGGGCCTACGCGGAGGCCGTACAGGTACTTCTCAAGAGTAAGAGCTACCTGGTGGAAATGAACTCCTTCTGAACTCTATGTATTAGGTGCCAGCCCTACAAATTAACGAGAATGAAATGGATTTTTAAGTACTCATCAATCGCTTTGAGTGAGCCTGATTAAAAGTGTTCGTTTAATCGAACAAACAACAATGTATAAAGACAACTAGTATCAAAATGATCCACCTTCGGTAACTTCAATCTCATGACATGTAAACTCTAGTTTCTTCGAATAGATGTTCACACTAAACACTGGGACTGTTGGAGTGGAGGCTGGCTGCAGATTCACATAATCAAAGATTTACGTACCGAAAAAGAAAAAAAAATGTGACGAAAGATCAGCTGTGAGCACGTTTCCAAGTTCATTTAGATAAGTAATCATATAATTTTCCAAGATGTGGTTATCACAAAGGTTATAGACTTCATCACACTAATACTAATGTTGAACAAATTCCTACTCTTGGGAGTGTCTTAGCTACGGTTGTTGTTGTTGTAGACTTGTAGAGTTCGAATGAAAAAACCACTGGTAATTGGAACATTATTCATGATAACTAATGAATTCATTTTGCTACCAAGTTCTTGTCATTTCTTGCAAAGCAAACATTACAGCAATGGCAACAGCCACAAGCATATTATTCATCATTGATTTGAAACCCACAACCTGAATCCCAATTCATCCATGGTATAAGAAAGAAGCGCCTTGCAGATCTTATTTCACAATCTGCCCCTAGCTGCTTGGAATTGTCCTAAGCCTTGGAAGCAAATAACATTGTCCCTCCATAAAAACAGATATTCTATACTGAAACAGAGAAAAGAAAAAAAAAAAAAACACCACAACAATTGCTGAGGCTCAGTACTTGAACCGAATAAAACGATTTGAAAAAGATTTCATTTCATTTTTACCAAAAATCAGTTGAAACAGTCAGGTACAAAATTAATTATTGTTTTCAGGTATATGCTCAAATCGCAAAATAGAAAGTTAAATGTTGAACAGAAAAAGAGAAGTAATAATTTTAAATTTCTAACAAAATAGCTAAGAAAAGCAATAATCTTCAATCGTTGTTCAGCATACATCAAGAAAAATGAAGAACTCTATTGCATTCCACTGTGAGGGAGTGAATGTGATCTTACAGTTCTCCATAAGATATTTAGCCACACAGCACCTTCCCTTTAAAGCTAAATATTCTAGATCAATGCAGATTTCATTGGTTTTGAGTCACTGGCCCCTTATATTGACATGTAGAGAGGCCAAGTTCACATGAATAAGGGTCCACATACTTGTCAACGAATTTCTTTTGGGTTATCTTAAAGATTGTATGGAAACACGGTTTACGGGGAAGAAGATTCTTACTTTCCAAAACCTTAATAACCTCTGTACGGGGTCTTAGCCTCTGCTCAATGCTAAAAGTAAGCAACTCTGGGTGATTAACAAGAAAAGAAATACCCAAGTCCTTTGCATTCAGGAAAAACTGTACCGATTCTGTAAGCTTCCTCGTTGAAACGGCAAAAGCCTGAGGCGCCCTTCGAAATGCAAACAAGATGTCTTCTTCAGAGAACCCCACTTCCCTAAAGAGTTTCAACTTAAGTTCCCAAGTCTCTTTACTCATTGAAGACAGTACCCTAATGGCATATAGAAACATCTTCGATTTTATATCTAAGCCCATTTCCTCAACCTTTGTAAAGTAATGCTTAATAGTCTCTGGTTTGGATAACAAGAAATGGGGAAAGTGGATTATACAGGCAATAATCTGCGAAGAATTAATTCCACAACTCTTCAAGAATTCGACATTGGGCACCATTGTCTTCCTCAAGTCATGATTCAAAATCCACCTAGAAGACTTCAAAAACTTAGAAACGGCAGCAAGTGATCCCAAAAGGCTATTTAGCTCTGACATTGAAGGACTGAGTCTGTTATCAACACTTCTTTGCAAAACAGTAGGGCAAGAAGATACTATTTCTATAATCTGTGTCTGGTCTATGCCCGAATCCTGAAAAATCTGGAACTTTGGCTTAATGGTTTGCTCAAGTTTTGCAGAAAGAATAGTGGGCATCCTTTCAATAATGCTCTGGATTTGGGTTTTAGAAAACCCGATTTCCTCCATATAAGAAAGTAAAGAATTACAATTTTGTGGGTCTTTAACATATTTGGTTGTTGAATTTGGGATTTTTAAAGCGAACTCAGGGGAGAATCGCTGGTGATGTATCAAGTATTCGTAGACCGTAATTCTAGGTTGTGATCTTCCAAACACAGAGGTAGAAAAGAAACACTTAGAGACCGAGAAAAGGGTTGCTGCGCTACGGCTGCGTGTTGAGGTTCTTAGAAATGTTGATATGAAACTACTCCAAACAAAGGTGGTCATTTTCAGTTAGGGTTATACTGAACTAAGAGAGTCCCAACTGCAATCTATGGATCAGAACATGAAACCAAACGTACCTCGAGGTTTGTCCGAAATGGAGACGAAGACAGTGTTTTGTTAGTCCGTTGACCGTTGGTCGATTCCGTCACATTGACGAGAGAAGAGTGTTCAGTCGAGTCCTGCTTCAACTTTGAAAGTATGCGTTTGAGTTCGGTTTGTACCTGAGCGATAGGTCTTGATTCGTTTAAAATAGTATTGGGCTGCTTCCCGATAAGCCTATAGAAAAATAGTTTGGGGCTTATTTGTTACATTAATACAAATCATAAGGCTAGCTCTTTTTTAACTTCGGCCCTATCTTCGTTATTCCATCTTCACACAGTTTTCAAATCCAAACATTGAGGTATCACTTCCACTTTAGGTGTCATATCTGTTTAACAGGGTGAGAGTGAGAGTAAGTTGCATTCATATTCAAATTTCAAATGTCAAATTAAAAAAAAAGCTCTAAAAAATTCAATTGAGCTTCAGATAACAAAACAAAGTCATATTTATAGAAGGCAAAAGCATTAAAGCAGAGCTATAATTACACCCTGCGTACTTTTTCTATCTGATTAACATCGAGCAGCCTCTAAAGCGATTCAAAATTTGGACCTATTTACCAAAAAAGTAAAAAGTGATCGAAACTGATTAATTAGTAAGAAAGGTACGATAATCTACCGAGATGAGTGAATGGTTGTAACTATAGATCAGGCATTTCAACTAATTCTCGATTTGGGGAATCTCATCATTTTGTCCCTTCCAAAAAGTTGTTAAGCAGAAATTCAACCTAATTAGCCAATAACTACAGTTCAACCGCCGGCTTGGACCATTCGATTCGAGTAATTAGTAATTACAACACGAAATAAAGGAATAGTATGATGCAAGAAAAGGATCTAAACTCAAAAGAGGATAAGAGTTCATGCTCCTACTCTAGTGCCAGTTGTAGACTTATAGTACCATGCTTCTCCGTTACCTGTCATATCATATGCTCATAGCCCTACCATGTCTCACCCATTAAGCGTAATTTATATTCTAATGCCCCTGCTCTCTTTACATAGGCTTAGCTTGCTCGGCCCGCAAGCTTTTTATTTTAAGGCTTTTTCTTAAAGTTCCACGGGAAAGTTAGATTGGAATGTTAATATTAAAATAACAAGGCTTTTATCGTTTATTATGTATCATTGCAATCTCGTCCGTACATTCACATGAATTTTATACACATTTATATAAATTTTATATAAATATATAAATAAAATTTAGTAGAATAGAATTGGAATAGAATAAAAATTTAATGGCTCGTTCAATCCTTTTTTAACGGTCTGTGCTTTCCTTTCATCTTAGCAATTCTCAACAAACTAGTTCTTAGAGTTCAAACGTCCTTGAATTGGTAACTAGAGACATCGTATTGTAAAAGCTGTTCTGGTGTGCTTTGCAATGCTTGATGTCTGAGTAATAAAACTGCCCATGAAAATTGGCCATTGGCTTTCTTCGATTTTCTAAAGAATAAGAGTGTTGAAGAATATATAAAACAATTGAGTTGATCTCACACAACAGCTTAAACTATTATGATAAAATGATTGCTTAACAAAGAGGTATTGTACTCCAACCCTTTTCGCACATGATACATTTTTGGTTTGGGTGTTGAAAACATCTCGTAACAACAATCAGTTAACAGTTGGGCTTCAATATCAATGTCCATTACAAAAACCTGTATCTCTTCTTCCTTTTGTGACCTCTTTGGACGGTCCCTAACAAAAGAAGAAGAAGAAAGCTAATCGCAACGCAAGATATGGTGGTTGACTGGGGCCATTCTCTATGCTATCGAGTAGATACCACCGCTTCATCATTGTATTGTATATATTTATAAAATCACCCTCACATAATGCAACGTTAGTTCCACCCTTTAAGAACTTTCGGTGTGCTTGCCTTTTACATTGTTCTAGTATTCTAGATATCAAGGACTGTTCTTTTCCCTCTGAAAAAATGAACAGCAATATGATACCAGTGATCAATAGTAGTATATGCTAGTCCAGGCTTGTCACTAATGGCGGTGTGTTATTCATAACTAGCAAGGGCTCAAGTTGAGTGTATGATTGGATGATGAAACAATGCTCGTGGGCTTCGACTTTCGTACTCATCTTCCACTTGTTGAATAGTTTAATATGTTTGGCAAGCACTAGAGAAAAGTAAAGGCTAAGAAAGAAACTAACTTGTGACCCCATTTCGGAGGGCAGCAAAAAGGAGTGTTAGAAAATTGAACTTAAAGATGGTAAAGAGGAACGACACACCAATAAGAGAAAGGCTTCAAAAAAGCGAATGAAAGCTGTCAGGTCCCTTCCCTTCTCTTTTAAAACATGCACACTCCCAACCCTGAAACAATACAGTTCAGTTCATCAACTTCAAGATCTGATCTGAGGAAGAAACAAAGAAGAAAGTGTGTGGGTTCGAAGGAGAGCAAGAGAATCGACATGAAAGGAAGAGAAACCAAAGGAGCTCCTTCAGCAGACTTGTTAGTCTGTTTCCCTTCTAGAGCTCATTTGACATTAATGCCAAAGCCAATTTGCAGTCCTGCAAGACCATCCGAGCCCAACAAGCGCCACCACAACCACCACCATTACCAACAGCATCAAAATCAACATCATCATCACAACCACCACCACCACTTTAGGAAATCAAGCACTAGAGGTGGCATTGGTCAAGCCAGCCCCATGTTATGGTCTAAAACTAAGCAAATGGGCACAGAGATCTCATCAGAACCAACCTCTCCAAAGGTCACTTGTGCAGGACAGATCAAAGTGAGGCATAAGAATAGTGCATGCAAAAGCTGGCAGTCAGTGATGGAAGAAATCGAAAGAATTCACAACAACAGGAAACATAAGAAAAAATCCACTTGGATGGAGTCTCTTGGATTCAAGAAAGAGGTAACGCAGTTCTTGACATGTTTAAGAAGCATAAGATTCGATTTTCGATGTTTCGGGTCGTTTCCTCAAGCTGATATCACTACCGAGGACGATGAAGATGAGGAAGAAGATGAAGATCAATACCATGGAACTCTTGTTGGTGGGGAGGGCAGCGATGGCAGCGAGGCCTCACGAACTGTGTTCTCTAAATGGTTCATGGTGCTACAGGAGAATCAAAATAACAGCTTTTGCAAAGACGAGAGAAAAGAGAACGATCCTTTATGCAATGAGGATCAGACTCGCGCTGTTGCACCGTCTGTTCCTCCTCCAAATGCTTTATTGCTCATGAGGTGTAGGTCTGCTCCTGCAAAGAACTGGCTAGAACAGAAAGAAGAAGAAGAAGAAGAAAAAGAAGAAGAAGAAAAGGATGATGATCAGGATCATGGAGATAAAGATGAAGACAGGAGACAAGAGAAAAAGGGGAAGAATCTAAAGACTTTGATGGAGGAAGAGAAAACAACTGGTAAGAAGGAAAGCTTGGTAGTGATGAAATATGACACTGATTTCTACAAGATCTCAACTGATATAGCAAAAGAAACTTGGGTTGTGGGTGGCATAAGAGACACATTGTCAAGGAGTAGAAGCTGGAAGAGATGATGACTTTGGTTTTCTGATTGACAGTTCAAGTTTTTAACATCTTCTTCAATCAATTGCAAGTGATCTTCTGCTGTCCTATAACTCCATCTAGTTAATTTCCTTCAAACAATATTTCTTTCACAGTTCTTGTGCAGGGATCCGAAAGTCGAATCCTTTATCTTCAACAGATATAGGTTGAATTTTCTTTTGGTTTATTCTTGTTAAAATTTGAGAATTTGTATTTACATCTGTACAGTCTTTCTCCTTCCCCTGGAAAGGATTTTGCTGCCAATATATGTGTATATTTGTTGCTGTATATGCCCATTTACTCGATGAAGAAGTCAACAAGGTCATATTCTCTGTGGCATTTAAGCTATTTCTCGAGTTTATAGAATCAACGGATGAAGGTAACTGGGTTATTAAGTTCATCAATATTGTTTAAGACTAATGGGGCTTGCACGTGAAAACAACGAATAGCTCATGACACGATTCTGATTCTCTGGCCGCTTGATAAATTGATTGATTCTTTTGTCACAGAATGTATGAGCTATTTGTCCTCATGCTATGCCATGGAGAACAGTGGACTCTTTAAAAAGACAGGAAGAGAAACAGAGCACTGTCTATGAGTAAATTTCATTACCAATTTTCCTGTTCTGTTCACTTCAAATCAGGGAGACAAAAAGCCTTGAATCTGTATGTAGCTTTTGTAAATCCTCGTAATGAGAAAAGGACAGTTAAAAAGAAAATGTTTTACTGTCCTCATAATTACTCATTGTCATGTCTCCCACCAAGTTGAATCAATTGTAAACATTGACTAGTTTGATCTTTGTTTATGCTCCCAACTCTTGAAATAGAGAATACAATGTAAGATTGTCAAAAGTGAGAGAAACCATTCCCATTGACAAGATTTTACCCTTTTGCTAAATCTTACGGTGGTTCGTTTGTGCTTTCACTTATGCAGCAAGAACGTTCCTTAAACTACTATCATGTTCGTGTTTAAGACGATGAAGTCCATTTCCAAGAGATATAACGGTGGAGATGTTCCAATCCCACGCATTCTTCAGATTTTCATTGGATAGATGCACTTCAGTATTCTTAAAACATCCTAGCTTCTTCCATGATGAATTCTAAAGATTATAGAATAAGAAAATGAATGAAGATGATAATAGTACTCACTAACAGCATTCCCTATTAATAATAAATTCAACAATTTCGATATTTTTAGATCCTATAATTAAATTATAATAAAATAAAAATTGCATCTTTTTCTTTTTTGTTAAGCTAGTTTACAGCTTTGAATCTCTTTCAGTTTGTTAGCTTTGGTTCTTTGCATATTAGTGTTGTACAGTTTTCACTTTGTTTGATGACTAATTTTATAAGGTGTATCAAAAATCTGTAACACCGCTAATTTGTTTAAGGGGATAGAGATCAGCAGAGATAATATTCCATGTTCTGACAATTGAAAATTCCATACCAGATTAAACTGATAAAAAAAAAAAAGGAAAGCAAAGAGAATTCCGTAACCAAAAAAAAAAGCCCAGATTTCATTTTTTTTTCCCAATCTGATTTCTGAACTCTTAAGCACTCACGAATTGAATTTTATTAAGATCTGTCAAAACAATCCCCTACAAAACTAGGAATCAAGAAGAATAAAACTAAAGCATTGAACAATCATCATCTAATTTATGCACTGTACGCGTTATTTTGACTCACTCAAAACATATAGATTTCGCTCCCCTTAATTCACAAATCTCATCTAATTTTCCTCTCTCTTTTCAACTGCTATACAGCTTGACTAATTTCTCTAATGATTGTCCATCATGTGCCAGAATTTCTGCAACCTGTGAACCATTCTTGTATATCTTGAAGGATGGAAGCGATGTTAGGCCCTCTGAATTGACCAAGTACGGGAGGACTTCAACCTCCACCTGACAAAACAGAGATAACAGCAGACTTAATATAAGAACTGATATTTTTGTTGTTGTTTTTCCTGGACTAATATAAACTTGGGTAAAAGCATACCTTTAGAAAGTTGACAGAAGGGAAATTTTTGCAAACTTGCTTCAGAAGCAGCAACTCTTGCTTATGATTTTCTTTCCCACAGAAAAGCATCACAGACATTCCTGTAGATTGCAGTTCGAAACATCTTCTTACTCCTCAGAACTATCATATATATGAAGGGTAAGCAGAGTTTAGATGAGGAGTTACCAGGTGAAGTGACAAAATGCCTGAAACGTTCGTTGCTTGATATGAACACCAAGTTGGAACCAAATTGCAGGCTCTTGGTATCTTCATCTCTTTCTTTCTTGATCTGCAGTTGGGCCTCAAACAAGGCTCGACCCACCTCCTCGTCTGCTGAAGTTTCTCTAATCAACATCTCGTAATCTTGAATCGACGCTTCCCATCTTTCAAGCTAAGCACATTAGGACACGAGAATGAGATAAGCTAAAGCTTCATCTAATTGCTTTTCAGTTATCAAATGACCAATTGATCAGAAAAAAGGAGATTTTTTTTTAACTCCACTCTCCACAAGCGTTTAATGTTTACCATGGCGTTACAATCAGCTCGCCTATGCCTGGCCTTGATATAATTAGGCTGCAGACGAAGAGCCGCTGTGCAATCTTCCACAGCCTTTTCATATTGACCTAGCTTTGATCTACATGCTGCTCGGTTGCATAGTAATATAGAGTTATAGGGGTCGAGTTCTAGTCCTTCATTGTATGCAACATAGGCTTCAGAGAATTTCGATGCCTTGA
Organism: Erythroxylum longipes; assembly: GCA_027563885.1. Taxonomy (NCBI): domain Eukaryota; kingdom Viridiplantae; phylum Streptophyta; class Magnoliopsida; order Malpighiales; family Erythroxylaceae; genus Erythroxylum; species Erythroxylum longipes. The sequence continues at coordinate 5,190,240 of JAOQMS010000002.1, read as the reverse complement.
ACAGCAGGTTACCACTCAGTCTGGCTGATGCTACTGCTCTAGTCTTCTTTGCCACCGTACTAATTTCTTGGTTGCTTGGATCGAGTCTTTCTGCTTGCTGAACCCAATTCACAGCATCTTCAAACCTGGTAATCAACAATGAAATAAGTTATTTGTCTTATAGTCAATTTTGTAATGTCCTCTTATTTACTTTTTTCTTGCTTGTCGCTATTAGCATTATTACCAAGTACCATGTACCAACCTGCCTGCAGCCAAGTAAACCTGCGCTCCAGTGATCAACAGATGAGCGGAACAAGTTAGGCCAATTAGCTTAGTTATCGAATCAATGGAAAACTTGGATCCCTTTTGGTAGGTTTCGTAGGAATCTTCATGTCTGAGGAGTCTCAGGAGTGCCTCGGATTGCATAGCGTATACCTATATGGGAATTTAAAGAACTGAGCTGTCTGAGCTTGAAAGTGAACCAATATATAATGCCCGAAACACGGAATCTCCTCTGTTTGTAGAAAGCCTAACCTGTGGAGCCGAATCAGCACCTATGGAGATTATATACTCAGTCTGCTTTAGTAAAGAATTCCAATCTTTCAATTTCCGAGCCTCAACGCACCCTTTCAGGTGCTGTTGAAGAGCATGAGATTGAGCAACTTCTTTGAAATCATTGCCAACTCCTGACATTTTATAGTGATGCAATGCTTTCTCTGCGTCTCCTAGTCTGCAGGACTCAATTCCAGGGAGTCAAAGTTAGTGGTCTATAAATTGAATTTATATTTTTTTCCGATGTATAAATTACCTGAAATAGAGTGTTGCCAAGCGGTAATGAGCTCTTCTGTAGGTAGGATTAAGCCTAATTGCCTCCTTACACTCTATGACAGCATCTATAATGCGGCCTAATCCTATCAAAGCAGCACTTTTGTTGCTTCTATACGTTGCATTACTCGAATCAAGAGCGATCGATCGATCATACAGAGTCAAGGCCTCAGCAAATCTTCCTTGTTTATACTTTTCATTTCCCATGTTCTTCAAGACTTCAGGATCCGTCGTGTTCATCAGATATTGACACTGTCGAAACTCACTACTAGGCTGCTTCACAATGTTCCCCATAAGACCATTACCACCAATTTTATGATGTTCTTTAATAGCTTGAGGTGTGGATATCTTTGGGCCATTACTTCCCTTAAACTTGTCGTTACTTCCCTTAAACTTGTCGTTTCCATGTTGCCACAAGTTGCCCAAATGGCCTAACGTATATACATTGCCTGAAGTGGCTCGAAGCAGAGGCTTGCCATCGCTGGTTTTCTTAGTAGTCGTGGTAACTGGGACAAGCTCTCTAGACCAGCTAATGGAGTCCCTTTTTGGCTTACCGTCATTGGGTTGACTTACTTTGGTTTGTGCTGAACTCGACGAACTTCTTGCAACATCTGAGACTCTTCTTCCTTCATTCTTGTGCTGAGACTCTGTAGGACATGCAGAAACCAAACTTTGCCTCCTAATGTGTTTTCGGTCTACCTTTGGTGAAGATTCAGACATTTTGGACGGGTCAAGGAAGGACTCGTCGGATTTGGTCCGCTGCTGCTTGGAATTGTCCAAATGGGGCTTCATCTTTGAGGTATTGTTGCTGGTGTCTGTAGGAAGTGAGTGAACATATGTCCTCCGAGACTGGACGCTACGACGATTGAAAAATACTCCCATTAGACCACAACTAGGCTGGCTTTCCATAGAATTCTTGTTCTCTTTTCCCATTTTTCAGTCCTGCGCCCTCTCTAAAACTGATAGCTTATAGAGAAAAGGAATTTCCCAACCCTGAACTAGTTGAAATTTTCAGGATAAGAGTGACGCACATATGTACGAACTGGAGAAGAAATTAATGAAAGAATGGTTTAAAGGACAAACAATCAAAAGAATCTGATAAAAAAACGTAAAAAAGTAGACAAGGAATACTGATATGATAGCTTGAGTCGGAAGGGTTCAGTGGCAATAGGATTCAATCCAGAGGAAGTCTATATATATTTATAAACTTGGCAAAGTAACAAGATTAGAGTGGCTTCCAAGAAACCAGCTTCATTACTTTTGGATATGGAGAGTTAGGTCCTTAAGAGTTAAAAGAATTAGAACCTGTAGCACAATAAAGAGAGCATATGTTTGGAAAACAGCTATTATATTGCTAATAATATCACCAATTCACTTTTCTTTTTCTCTACATATAAACAAGTAGAAACAATGAAACATCACTAATAACTAGAAATATTAAAAAGAAAAGAAAAAGGAAAAGAGAGCTTCTATCCAAAGATTACCAATCAACGGTATTATAAGCAACCTGTTGGCCCCAGCCCCCATGCATTGTCAAATGAAATAAAATAGTGTGGCATGTTCGATACGCATTTTCCTCGGCCAATCTCCTGAATGTTAATTTGCTTTTTTTCAATTGAAAAAGAGGGCAGTTGTAGCATGAAAGCCATGACTTCCACTTCTTTTGAATTCTTCTTTTCAATACAGGCTGAGTGGATCTTTGGATCATGAGTGGATTTAATTTCAGGTACGGTTCGGCGAAACAGTGCCTATGACATTCGCTTTATGGAATATGATTTTTCTAAGTAACAAAAATGATGTAGTCGTAGCTAGACATTTATGGTAGTAACAGCATGAAAGTGATAAAAACATATCCTGTACACAGAAAACATGCTCATTTACAAACTAGACAACTAAAAAGACGGCACAAATTGACTTACAAATACAGTTATGGAGCAAGCAGGAGTAACTAGTTGGGAATGTATACAACCCAGAATTGGAATGAGAAAATTACAAGAAGTCAGCTTATTGGATGTATTGCCAGCAAATAAGAATAAAAGTATATTTCCTACCTTATAAAATCAAAGAAAAGAAGGATCATCTTTTTCATCGAAAAAGTAACTAATTAAGTAATACAAAAAGGAAACATGTTTTACTTATTGCCGTACGAGGAGATAATGTTACAGTAGCCGTCCTCCATTTGCTAGCTTAACTAGTGGCCGAAAACCTCGGCCTTCGCTTTCATCCCATGTTCCGATTTACTTTCAGAAAAGCGTTTGTTAAAATTGAAATATTAAAAGTTGGCAACGTTTTCCTCTCCTAGAAATGCGCGAAAAGACCAAGAATGTGCAAGACCATTGCTCATATTGATAACGAGCCACTGAAAATGATGCCAAGTTGTTGGCATACTGGTTCGAAGTGTTTTTGCGGTCCTCTTAATCATAGACAAGTACCTATAAATTTGAGGAACAATAATGGAACGACATATTCCTACTAAAAAACAAATAATAGTATACAAAATAATTAAATTATATTTATTAAATAATTTATTTAAAATATAATTTTATATATTATTATATATTGTTAACATATAAACATTAAGTTAATTAAATATAATTTTTGCTAATTATACACTATTTTTATTAACTAGACAATAAATATTATACTTAACAAGTTTGCCAGCAATAATCTTTGGTATTTGAGACGGCAACCAAACTGGCTTTTTGGCAAATGGGCCATATGAAATAATGACTTTGTGGTTTTCCATGACCGATTCTCTTCCTGTGTTTCAATTTTCTTCAGCTTACTTATTGTCACATTAGGTGACAGGAATAGGGCGTGTCAAAGACACCATGCAAAGAGACGTGAAGAAAGAGGACTCCATCGCTATGCCCATTCATCCACGTAGACCCTGCCAGTCGGTGCCGGCTTATAAACCCACCCTTACCCACTTCTACTTTTCCTAAACATCCCTGCCTTAGGCGGCAGTTGTAGAATTTGACTAACTTCTATTGCTTGGAAACTTGTTAATAGTACTCGTTCTTTGACGGGCCACGGGGGATACCGTGTAGTGTTTAGTTAAGTTTAAATTTTATATAATTTGTTTCTTTAAGTATGCTTGCAATATGATACTCCATATGTAAGAGATTTATAGTTTTTTAGGTTTTATGGGAGAATCCGAAGCATGGAAGACTTACGAGTTGGTTGTTTTAAAAGTTCTTTCTTGTAAGGACAGAGGGGCATTTGACATAATAAGTTGACAGTGCAGGTTGGGCAGAAACTTGAACCAAGTCAAACGATGCTTTTGTAAATTTGTTGATGTAATTAAAGTGAAAATAATGCTTTTACCTTTTAGATATTTTGCCAAATGACAAAAATCGAGCATTGAATGGTAAGTTTTTGTGTGCCGATGCATAACAGCATGCATTACAAGTCATGTCGTGCCCAACTGATGTGCATTCTTTTCACCTACTCTAATTCATCTACTTCACTCTTTTCACCGGCAAAAAGAGAATCTCCCTCTTTCCGTTTTTAATAGGTAATGAACAGTGTCTAGGAAGGTCAAATTTAGAATTGCAGATGTACAAAGCCCCCGAGCGTCAAATCAAATCAAAAGGTCCGTAAGTATTAAATGGAAGTGTAAATTTTAAACCGTAACTTTCGATTTAAGCAATGTTTTAAGGCTTATTACATGTCAATATATGCTCTTCATAAACCTTTCTGCGTATCGATTGTCCTGTTACGTTATGTCCATTTTCAAAGTTAAATATCTATTATTTTTATTTGATTCAGGATTGTTTTGTCCTTTTTAGTATTTTCTTCTTATTTAAGGGTATTTTCACACTTTTATTATTAATTTAGAATTTTCATGAAGGTTAGTATTCGGTATTCACTACCATATAAATAATCATGTTTTACATTTTCGCACGTATTAAATAAGATTTATATAATGTTCTCTTTTTATTAATGTTTATACTTCCTCTTTTGAAAAGTTCTAAACATATAATCGAATATGACCTTCGTCACGTTTATTTGTTATGTCAAATGGTTTCTATACGTTCCACATAGACGTACTCGAAGATTTGGACAAAAATGAGGCTGCGAGCTATTAGGTCATGCACCTAATTAACAGGGTTAGAGATGATAAAAAGGGTTAATCATAATTATAGGTCTCCCTCACTCAAAATGACATGCCAATTGGAGCTGACTAGAGGGTAAATTAACAGTGGCCTTTAACATCCGCTTTTGTTCATTAATGCCAGACCTGCATGCGTACTGTATGAACTATGATTTAATTGATATAGGAAATTTCTTTCCAATTTGAGTAGACAATTTGGACTTGCCAATAGATGCTAAAAATGCTTAATCTCATTAAGACGCTGCCTTATTGCTTGGCAAATAGGTCATGAGATTATATTATCAGGTGAAGTCCACTCCAATCCAGTTAGTTAAACGTCTAAATCTTCGCCTGTAATAGGCTCTAGGTTGACGATTAATGAGTTAATCCATCTGCTTTAATTACTATTACTGGGTTTACTGTTGAACCTATTTGCAGCAGCAATTTATAAACACACTGAATCCCAGATGGAGGTCACCATTATATATGCATTCCCACTTTCTGAGCAATAAATCACACGTGAAGTTCCTACCAATTCAGCAGGCCAGTAAGAAAGTAAAAAATAGAAAAAGAAAAAGTATTTGGATTCTTACGGTAGCCAGTAATAATGCCAAAGGTGGGGTATTTCGTTGATAGTGAATGGATGGTCACACACTTCATATTCAAAGCAGAATGTCCTTATAAGATAATCTAATCAAACCAAAAGTATGGATCGAATCCCATTTTTGTTGGGTTGGCTTAAAAATTTTACATATTAAGCATGGCCTGTCGGTCAAATATTGAGCCATAGGCTAGTCGGCAGAAAGAGAGAGGTTACAAAATGGAACATATCACTTGAAAAGATAAAGAGAAGATCTTGTAGGAATTGTTAAATAATCGACAGTGGCTTGCATGGTTCAACATGTCAGAGATACACACTGTCTCATATCTTCATCCATAGTTCATTTTTGCTCGTGTATCTGTCCATTTCTTTGACTTGAAGAACAACAAAAGACAGTAGTAATGAAAATAAGCCATAGTGGGGAGTGTAGCACATGAAATTCAGTGTTGGGCAAAGGATCAAAGTGAAAGAAAATGAAAGAAAGAGAGGCTTAGTGAATGTGGAAATGGAACACGTGCATTTTACGCAAAATGAAAGCACCCTGAAACCTCCCAAACTTGAGGAGGAAGCATATGATTGGCAAGTTCTCACTGGCGGAGATCGACTTCAACAAGGCATTCCGAGTTCATGTCACTTGTACTTATACACTTCATAATGTTAGCAATCGGCATACATATCACGATTAAGTTATATTATCCGATAAGAACATAATAAGCTGATTAGACACTTACAGAAATTTGGCTCAGTACAGTAGCGCTGACAAGTGACAACCCATGTTCCACTTTCTAACTTCCCTTCCAATATCTGGAAAGAAGCTTTGCTCATCCAAAGCAACGAAGCAATCAAGTTGTGACCATCATTCACGTTTCAACAAGCAAGTCTAGCTAAGCTAGCACCAACCGGAGAGAGAAGATGAACAGAGTAACTAAAGGTTGAAGTTGGTGCTTCTGGAACTATAACTTAGGAATCAGTTTCGATCTTGATGTTAACGCTTACAGTCTAGGTTTAACCAGTTTGAATAAATATGATAAATTAGAAAATACTTATTGGAATAAGAGCAGAAAAAGCACGCACTATGAGACTGAAAGTGTCAATTTTATCATTGATAGGATTTGGTTTTATACACAAAAAAATTGAAACTGAAAATGCTAAAAAACTGAAACTGAACCTGATCATAACAAACTGATCTAAAACAAAATGACTTATTCAAACTAAAATTCATTTTGAACTGATTTGTTGCAACTGATTTGCTGTAACAGAAAGATGCAATCTTATCACTCCTCCTTGCATCTTTTTGTGCAGATTCCCATCTTCATCCTAAAGTTCTCAAACTTTTTCTTGGACAAAGCCTTGGTCATTATATCAGTAACTTGATCATCACTTCGGCAATATATTAAAGCAATTTCCATGCTTTTTTGAACTTCTCTAAGAAAATAAAATTTGTTCTTAAAATGCTTGGTTCTGCCGAGAAAAACATGATTGTTAGAAATAGCTATACCAGCTTGATTGTCAACATAAATCTCTGTTCCTTCTTGTTTATGCTGCAAATCTTCCAGCAGCTTTCTCAGCCATAAAGCTTGATTTACAGCACTTGCAACTACATCATACTCAGCTTCTGTTGTAGATTGAGCCACAACATCTTATTTTTTTGAACTCTAACAGAGCAATAAAAGGAGAAAAGAGACAACAATATTAAAGAGAAGATTTCATTGCTTTCGAATCTTGCTTTACACAGATACTGTTGCAATGTTTATATAGAGACTCTATAAAGAGGAGCTGTTACAGGATAAGGACACATATGCCTAAGGTAATAACAGAAGAATTTTCTAGATGATCTAGTTAGGGTGAGCTGGACAAGATGTTTTTATTATTTGTTGAGAAGAGGAGTGAGGGACAAGCATCCATGTTTGAGTGTGAAGGAGAGCGTCAAACTCTTCAGCCATAGCCTTACGCCATAGTGGACTTTTGAGAACTTCAGAAACAGATCAAGGAACAGAGAGTGAGGTAGTTACAATGAGGGCTTTGGGAGGAGGCCAAGGAATAGTACCGTCAGTGGCAATTTTGGGTTTAGAAATATGAGCTTTGATTTGGTGAGCATGGGATGAGGAGGGGGAGAGGGAGGTGGCGGAGGCGATGGTGTAGTTAGAGTAGAGTGGTTGGAGTCAGAAGAAGAAGGTGATGAGGGCATATGTGGGCTACGAATAGGTGTAGGTGAGGGAAACAGGTTAGGGGTTGGGGAGTTGGGTAAAATAAGTTGTGGGCTAGATGAGGTGGAAGGCCTAGATGGGAGAATAGGTAAAATAGTGGGTGGGAGTTGAGTAGGCGAAGATGATGAGGCTTGATTGTGAAAGGGAAAACTGACCTCATCAGAGAACACATCCATTGAGACATATATGCGCCCTGTGACTAAATTCAAACATAAGTAGCCCATGTGATTAGCACTGTACCCAATAAAAACACATAAAGTAGACCTTAGTTCAAGCTTGTGTTTTACATAGGGTCGTAAATTTAGCCAACAAGCACATCCAAAAACCTTCAAAAAAATTGTAGTTTGGCTTAGAGTGAAAGAGCAGTTCACATGGACATGCATTGCACAATCTTCGGCTAGGAAGTCGATTTAACAAATATGCTGCAGTGAAAAACACATAGGTCCAATATTTTTTAGGGACATGAGCATGAGACATTAGACTTAACCCTGTCTCTACAATGGTTCGGTGACAGCGTTCAACAATCCCATTTTGAGTGTGAGTGTGAGGACAAATTATTCTATGATGAATGCCAAGTGAAGGAAGTAATTTGTGCAAGGAACGAAACTCTCCTCCCCAGTCAGATTGAAAATAACGAATTTTACAGTGAAAAAGATTTTCAACAAGAGTTCTAAAGGTAAGAAAAGTGGATTAAACTTCATCTTTAGTTTTAATGGGAAACAACCACATGTAACGAGAGAAATCATCTACAAAGCAAACATAGTAACGAAAACCATCAACAGAAAGAACTGGAGATGGACCCCATACATTACAGAATACCAGATTTAAAGGCATGGTGGAACAATGATAAGATGAAGGAGAAGGGAGACGATGGCTCTTGGAGGTGCGGCAAGCTAGACATTAATGAGAAACAATGGTAAAAGTGATAGGTAGAGAGTTGGAAGAAATAACTTGATGAACAATGCGATAAGCAGGATGGCCCAAGTGATTGTGCCACTGTGTAAAGGATGTGCGTTCACCAATGAGAGCTTGTGTGAAGAAAGGAGGACGAAGATTGCGAATAGGATAGAGTTTATTGCGACTAGGTCCTTGGAGAAGTACCACTCCGATTGTACAATCCTTCACAAAGAAACAATGAGCGTGAAATTCGAAGAATACATTATTGTCAATACAAAATTGATAAACAGATAATAAATTCTTAGTAATGTCTGGAACATGTAAAAGCTAAGTAAGGAGATATTTGCCAGTAGATGAGTTTAGGTGACCCAAGCCAAGGTTTTGAATGGGTAATGGAGAACTATCACCAACACGAATAAAGTCTTGACCTATATAAAGAGTAGAATGAATGTTGAGATTAGATAACTCAGAGGTCATGTGGTTGGTAGCACCTATGTCCGGATACCAAAGAGAGTCATCCATGGGAGAAAAAGCAGAGTAATGGGTAGAAATGGAACTAGGGCCAGGAGCTTGAAAGGTGTGGTCATAACAATAAAAACAAGTATTAGCTTGATGCCCATATTTAAAACATAGTTGGCACGGAGCGTCAGAGGCAGAGTTGAAGAAGGATGAGCGGCCTCCACATCCACCATGACGAGAAAAACCACGGCCACCATAGAAGGTAAACTGATGACTACCACATCCTTTTAAAGAGTAGGAACCACGACCACCATGGCCTCGTGAAGAGAAAGATGACTGAGGTTGTAGTGGAGTAGAAGATGATTGGGTTGTTGCAACATTTGCAGTAATAGGAGGAACAGAGACATCATGATGTCGAAAATGACGAGCTTCATAGGTTAGAAGATGACTTAAAATTTCTTCAGAGGTAAGAACATCTCGTCTAGTGGTGAGAGATGTAACAACAGAATCAAAATCAGAGTCAAGTCCTCCAAGAAGGTACGTGTTGAAATCTAAATCAGAGATGGGATTGCCAGCCACCGTAAGAGAGTCAGAGAGAAGAGAGGCTCGATTATAATACTCGGAAATAGATTCGCCACCCTTTTTTAGAGAGGTAAGTTGTTGATGAAGAAGAAGAAATTTGGCTTGTGACTATTAAGAAAATAAAGTTTCAAGAGCAAGCCACATGGCACGAGAGGTTTTATGACGCATGACTTGAGCAATGAGTTTTTCAAAAAGAGATGAGAGGAGTAAGGCAAGAACCAACTGATCTTGTTCAAACCATTTAATATATTCTAGATTTTGGGAGAGGTAGTCGAAGGTGGTTGCAGATTTCAGCCATCAATGTAGCAGAAAAGGCGCTGGCTATACAAATAAGGAAGCATTTGGGCATGCCATACTAGGTAGTTGTCAGGGGTAAGTTTGACTGTGAGAAAATGGGAGACGTTGGAGGGAAAGGTAGTGGGTGGGTTTTGAAGAATTAAGTCGAAGGTAGAGGATAAGGAAGGTGGGGTAGGGCTTTTTGAAAGATCACTCATGGCTGATAAGGGGCAGAGGCTCTGATACCATAACAGAGCAATAAAAGGAGAAAAGAGACAATAATATTAAAGAGAAGATTTCATTGCTTTCGAATCTTGCTTTACACAGATACTATTGCAATGTTTATATAGAGACTCTGTAAAGAGGAGCAGTTACAAGATAAGGACACGTATGCCTAAGGTAATAACAGAAGAATTTTCTAGATGATCTAGTTAGGGCTAGCCGGACAAGATGTTAATATTATTTGTGCTAATAAACTCTAAGAAAAACAACTTGAACCAAAGCTAAACACATATTCGAAGGTGCTTCTCATGTCATCACATGATCCTGCATGTTCACTATCAGAATATCCAGCTAATTTCATATTTGTTGATTTCTTAAACATAATACCAAAATTTTCAGTGCCTTTGATATATCTTAACACCCTTTTTTCCGCTTTAAAATGCAACTCACTAGAACAATGTATGAATCTGGATAGCGAACTTACAACAAACATAAGATCTGATCTGGTTATTGTAAGATACATTAAACAACCAATAAGACTCCGGTACCGTCCTTCGCCAACTTTCGTAGTCCCATCATCTTTGCTTAGCTTCTCATTTTGCATTAAAGGAGTACTCATTGGCTTGCAAAAATCCATTTTAAATTTCTTCAAAACTTCTCTAGCATACTTTTGTTGTCTAATGAAGATTCCATCTTGTGATTGTTGAACCTCCATTCCAAGAAAGTATGACATCTCCCCGAAGTCAATCATCTCAAACTCCTCCATCATTTGCTCCTTGAATTTTTACACCATGGCTACATTGCTCCTTGTCACAAGCAAATCATCAACATAAAGAGAAATGACAATGAAATCTTCATTTTCTTTCTTCATATACAGAGTTGATTCACTCAAACTCTTTCTGAACCCACTTTCCAACAAGTATTCATCAATTCTACTGTACCAAGCTCTTGGAGCTTACTTGAGGCCATACAAGGCCTTTTTCAACATATACACTTTATCTTCTTCTCCTTTCATAATAAAGCCTTTAGGTTGCTTAAGGAAAATGTCCTCCTCTAAATAGCCGTTTAGGAATGCAGATTTGACATCCAAATGAAATATTTTCCACTCCTTTTGGGCTACAAAAACCAAAAGCATTTTGATTGTATCAAGCCGAGCAATTGGAGAGAGAGTTTTTGAAAAATCCACAGCAAATTGTTGAGCATAACCCTTGACCACCAATCTGGCTTCGTACTTGTTTACTGTTCCGTTTGAATTGAACTTTAACTTGAACACCCACTTCACTCCAATGTCCTTCCTGTGACTCGGTTTATCCACCAATACCCATGTCTGGTTCTTCCCAATCATTATGATCTCTTCCTTTATTGTTTGAACCCTTTTGCGTTCACTTGCAGCATCTTTATAGTCAGATGGTTCGTGCACAATAACATTACAATTTTTATAGTGATCTAATACCCCTCACCGGAGCATCATCAATATATTCATCATCAAATTAGGACTTAATAAGATCATCTTTGACTTCTTTATGCTCTATTTCTGACTTCTCCCAATTCCAGACAGCTGATTCATCAAACTTAACATCTCTACTAACAATAATCTTCTTAGTCACAGGTTGATAGACTCTGTAACCTTTGGTAACGTTGCTGTAACCAATGAAAATTCCAGCCTCAGCCTTCTTGTCTAATTTGTCTCTCTTTACATCAGGAACATGTGTCAAACATATGCAACCAAACACCTTCAAGTTTAGTACTGAGGGTTTGTAACCAGTCCATACTTCAAACGACGTCTTTTTCTCCAGTGCTTTTGTTGGAAGCCTATTCAGTAGATAAACTGTAGTATTGACAGCCTCAGTCCACAACTCTCTTGGCATTTTTTTTCCTGAATAACAAGCACCTGGCCATCTCCATTATTGTTCAGTTTTTTCTCTCAGTTACACCGTTTTGTTGGGGGTGTAAGTTGCTGTTAATTGATGATCAATACCTGCATCTTCACAAAACTTGGTAAATTTATCCGATGTATACTCGGTTCCATTATCTGATCTAATCACCTTTATATTCCGACCACTTTGATTTTCAATCCAATTTTTAAATTTCCAGAAAACATCAACCACTTTAGATCTAAATTTTAAGAAGTAGACCCAACACATGCTACTAAAATCATCAATGAACACAATATAATATCTTCTTCCATTCAAGGATTGAGTCTTCATCGGGCCGCACACATCCGTATGAATAAGCTGAAGTTTTTCAGTAGCTCTCCAGGCCTTGTTCTGTGGAAATGGCAATCTGGATTGCTTTCCCATTTGACAAACTTTACAAACTTCAGTTCCTTCTTCCCCTGTAGGCAAGTCTTGCACAATCTCATTCTTATGCAAAAATGAGATAGCAGAATATTAAAAATGTCCTAGCCTTTTGTGCCAAAGTTGAGACTGACCAATAAGGTTGGAATGTGCACAAGAATTTGCTTGCTCCCAATCCAGTGAGAAGCTTTTCCCTTTCATCTTTACTGAGAACAATCTTTATCCCTTAGGATCAAAAATTTCACAATCTTTGCCTTTAAAGTTGAAAGAAAAAACTTTCTCCAGGAGCTGACCAACACTCAACAAATTTTGATTAATTTCAGGTACATACAAAACATCATTGATCAGTTTTATACCTAAGCTGGTGTTAATGACAACATTTCCTTTGCCTTTTATATCAATATAATCTCCATTTCTAATTCTGACTTTGGAAATGTATGATTCGTTAAGCTCTTTCAATATCGACTTGTTGTTGGACATGTGGCAGGTACAACCACTATCAATAAGCCATACTTCACTGGAGGTGCTCCTAACAAAGCAGGTTGCCACAAATAATTGCTCCTCCTGTGGCTGATCAGCTACTTGAGCTTTTTGCTCTTCTTATTTCTTGTGTTTGTAAACCTTTTCCACATGGCCTTTTTGACTGCAAGATCTGCACACAACGTTAGGCCTAAACCAGCAACGCCAAGTATGGTGTGTTGTCTTCTTGCAGTGTTCACATGGCTGAAATTTTCCTTTGTCACCAACTTCACTGTTTCCTCTCTTTTCCGTCTTAGACCACCCTTTCTTATTGTTCTTATTGTCAGATTGAAATTGCTTTTTGACCCTAGCTTGAAAACCACCTTCGATCTTCGTCTCTTGCCTATATCCTCTCCTTTGTTCTTGAGCCTGAAGTGCATTCATCAACTCAGACAAAGAAATTTGTGAAAGATTTCCTGAATCTTCAAAAGATGATATCTTGGCTTTAAATCTTTCTGGAAAGCTCACCAGGACCTTTTCCACAATTTTACTATCAGACAATTCTTCACCAGCCAATATGATTTTATTGACTACAGTTAGAAGTCTATCAGAGTAATCTTCTATGGTTTCTATTTCCTTCATTCTCTAAAGTTCAAATTCTCTTCTGAGATTCAAAACTTGCATTTGCCTTGTTCTTTCACTCCCTTGATAAGTTTCCTTGAGAGTTTCCCAAGCTTGCTTTGCAGTTTCATAAGTCATAATTCTTGTAAAAACTATTTTAGAAATAGCAGCATAAATCTGAGATAACGCTTTTGGAGATTTCGCCTCTTCTTCTTCATGAGCTCTGATTTGATTTAGTGTGGGGTTATTGCCAAGCAGAGGTATCTGTCTTTCATCTTCAACCCACTGCCATAAACTGAGACCTCTCAAATGAGCTTTCATTTTAATAGCCCATATTTGATAATTATCTCCATTTGGGGGGTGAAAGAGATGTGTTTGTTAAAGCCATTCACTCACTGGTTCACTCAACACAGGTCCTGTAAGAAAAGACAACTCTGATACCAATTTGTTGGAATAAGAGCAGAAAAAACACACACTATAAGACCAAAAGTGTCAAATTTATCATTTATAGGATTTAGTTTTATACAAAAAAATTGAAACTGAAAATGCTAAAAAACTGGAACTCAACCTGATTATAACAAACCGATCTAAAACAAACTGACTTATTCAAAGTAAAATTCAATTTGAAATGATTTGTTGCAACTGATTTGCTGTAACAGAAAGATGCAATCTTATCACAACCAATAAGTCTTATTTAATAAATGTTAAATTTGATAAGTTATGACAAATGAAACAATTTTAGATTAAGTTCATTCAAAATTAATGGGTTAAATTAAATTTGATCAAAATTAAACTTAATTTTAAATATTTAAACTTAGTTAAATTTAATTTTGAATTCAGAAATAAGTTAACACCATATTAATAACAAATTATAACCAACAAAAAATAAGTTTGATACATAGATCGAAATTCATAAACATCAATTTGATGTCATAAATTTTGGTACATCTTACTCTAAAAAACAGTCTGTTCTAGCTTAATATCCAGCAAAAGGCGTGGAGAAAACCAAAGGCGCGGAGAAAATCAAAGGCTTCAACTTCAAGAGTTTATATGTGTTTGTTTAAGTCTTCTCTATAATCTATGTGTGCTTTTTTGTTTATTTGCTAATAATTGTGTGCTTGGACGTTTAGATATGAATGGATTTTGCTATACTTTTATATGTTATTTCATTTGAATTCATTCCTATTTTTTGACTTTAATTGCTCGTTTTGTGTTCCTATTGATTTTACATGTAGATTTAATGATGGAATACAAATACAAGATTAAAGTATGAAATTTTGAAACCATTAGAAGCATCAAAGAGGACAGAAAAATTCAACAGCCAAAACGACAGTGCAGATGAGAGCAGAAGTAGCAAAATGCAATCTATGTTTGCATCTGCGTTTCACACAGACGACGTCTATGTAATGTAGATAGTGCGTTAAACGCAGACGATAGATGCATTTCAAGGAGGCAGTACCAGTAGTTTTAAAACAAGAGCCCCATCTTTATTCGTCCAATTAACAACAATAGAGAAGAACATGGGACTTTATTCGTCCCATTAAGCTACAGTGAGGGGCGTGGAGAGAGGAGTGGCTGCAGAGAAAATAGAACGGAGTGGCAGGAGTGAGAAAACAAGAGAGCAGAGGTGAGTAGCATGAATAGATGGCCAAAACTTAATGTTTATTTGTCAATTCGATGAACAATAGATAGGAATAAGAAGCTTAGGTAGTGAAGGAGTATTATAGGGTTTTCCGTAGGGTTATAAGTATGGGGGCTGAAGCATTTTTCTGGGAGAGACTCATGAAGGGCTAAATGTCTCGACACCAGTTTGGAGGTAATATCGAAACCAACGACCTAGGTTAAGTATTTTTTTATTATTTTTGTTGTTTCTTTCTCTCATTAGAAATTGATTGTGTTATCCTATGTTAATTGATTTGAGTTTTGTATATGGATAATTGGATTTTCATTATTGTTCGATTATTTGTGTATGAACCTATTGAAATTGTGAAAAGATGATTTTAATGCGTTCATTGAATCATTTGCTTGCATACCCATTGCTAGAGTTTCGATATAATCCGTAATTGTTATGTTGAAATTCATGTATAGCAACTAACGATTCGTAATCATTAAAGATGACATGACCTAGGTTGAATGATGCATCGTATATGGTTGTTGCCTTGATTAATCAATTTTCCTAATTCTTAATGCTATTGTTTAATTAAATATAGAGATCGTAATCTAGGTTATTTGGTGGTTAGGTTTAATCAACGATTGTATCTTGATTAAACAAAACCTGAGGGGAAACTCGGATTAATTATTAACTCACGATTAATAGCTTCTATGAGAGGTTTAAGAACAACAAATCAAGAAAATATGCTTAATTAAGGTGTAGGTTGAGATTGAACCAAAGAACCGGATCCCTACCGAATTTTCCAATTTTACCATTTTTTGTATATTTTCTTTAAGTTGTTTTTATTAGTTAGTTTCGTTTTATTTTCTTATTCCAAAAAATCCAACACCCCCCCCCCTTTTGCCTAAACACTGATTGATTTCATTTCATAAGCAAACTGAACACTCCTTGTGGGATCGACCTAGACTCACTATTACTACAGTAGTAGTCTAGTTATTTTATTTTGACTAGAGTGATGACGCGCCGGTCACATTTTAGGTTCAATATCAGATATAAAAACTAAGGTTTTCTTAATTGGTATCCCCATGCGAAATATTCAATTCTACGGAAATTAAACATCCTCTTCTTATATCCTACACTTGCTCCGAATATGGAAATAGTGGTACAAAGCAATAGGTCCTTCTCTAAAACATGAAACATCTTAAATTCACCAAGACATAGACTCTCATTCAATGGGGTCGAGATGAAAGTTTTCATGCATAATGGAAATCTTACTATGTACTTTCGACTTCATAGCCACGCATTTCATGCCAGCTTTTCTCTTCCATATGTGCTAAAGCTGCTGAGTAAAGCCAAATGGTTTTCCTCTTCCTATACGCTAGAATACTTATCTTGTTTCTTATCTGAAAAATAAAGTAAAATTAAATAAGTAAAAAAAACACATTGCTTCACATGATAAAGACAATGTAGAAACTAAAAAGTAAATGACTTATAATATGAATTGAAAGAATTATTTCAATAAACAATTCTCATTTACTTGGAAACATTGAAGAGAAATTTGAAAAACATTTAAGGATCCAGTTAATGATAGCTCATACTAATCACTTATATTATATCTAATTAACAAGTTATCACCCACTAAACACCAGCATTTGACATCTTAAATAACTCGTCAAAACAAATAGATGTTACTAAAAGAAAAGGCCAAAGAGAAAGGTATCAAGAACGTAATAAAATGAAATCAACATTAGATATTAGTTCAGAACTCCAAACTATGTAACAATAAATGGTTTTTAAAGAAAATTCAAAGCACAATGACTCTATTAAAGAATGATCAAACCAACGGGTGTAATTCTTGTCAAAAAATTATTTCATGATTAATACTTTCTTAGTAGATTTACTAATTTGCTTTCCCTAATAATAGAAATTGTTGGAGTTGATGCATTCCTTTTAAACATAAAAGTTGTTAACTTTTTAAGTTCACTTGATTGTTGTTTTGTGTAATTTTAATGAAGAATATTAACACGGTTATATTATAATACGTATATTGTTGTTCAAATTTCATATCAATACATAAGTACAAACATGCCTATTTTAAAAGTCATATAAGAGAAATACGGAATGATATATGCTTGTGTCACAAATCATGTAACCTACATTTTATATCTTAACATTTAACACACTTTGACTGCTTCATATATTCTAATCGTCTTACTCAAAAGAAGAACATCCTTTACACACAGTCGTGTCCTACGTCGTGTGCATGATTGATGACATTTTAGAGATATATTTCTTTATGAGGTTAGTTATGATGCTTAAACCTTATGACATGTTAATTATCTTATGATGGTGGCTAGATCCTTTTCTTATACTTATATCTAAGTTTTTTTAGTGTTTTAAAGATCTTAACATGCTCTTTCACATTATCTTTTGTATTTAACCAGATAAGCATTAAAATGGAAAATAACTTGTTGATCACTTTTCCTATTATAACTTGGGTAAGTGTTAGTAAGGCGCTTGTCTGAGTAAAACCAAGTGAAAATGCTCCTTCCTTCTTCGTAGAAAACTAAAACCCTTCATATTTATATAGCTAAAATGGCTTTAGTTAGCTTTTATACATCAAAATCTCTATTGTTTAATAAAGAAAATTATGTAGTATAGTCTATTAAGATAAAGGTGCACTTGAGAGCCTTTAATTATGAAATGTAGTTGAGACAGAGGTTGTTGCACCTCAACTTCCCACAATCCAATAATAAATTAACTCAAGAATCACAACAAAAGGAAAGTTAAGATGTATAAAGCCTTGACAACTATACATGCTTCATTTTAGAAGCATTCTTTATTAGAATCATGACATTAAAGACCGACAAGGAGGTTTAAGACAAGATCAAAAAGGAGTTGGACAAGGTAACTTCAAGTTCTAAATTAGTGGAGAGAATTTGAGTTATTAAGAATAAGTGGTTCTTAACCATTAAATAATATGGTGACAGACTTATAAAAGTAGTAAATAGTTGCTTGGAGAAGTTTTAAAAGACAAGAGAATTATTGGCAAAGCCCTCATCAACATTTTTTAAGAAATTTAAGACTAAATTTTTTATCCTTAAAGAAGTTTAAAGATATGATTCAAATTAATTTGATGGAACTGATAAGCTCTCTTCAAGCTCATCAGTAAAAAAAAAAGTGCTAAGGCAAGAAGAGTATTTTGAAGGAGCCTCAAGGTAAATTTAAGGCATAACTAAGCTGACATTTATAAGAGTGAAGGAAACAAGAAGGATAAAAAGAATAATAATTAAAGAAAGAAAGGAGGTCAGGCTGGACGGCAAAAAGAAGGCAAGTTTCACTTTTATCTCCATTGCGCCTCCTAACTATTATTAGTTTAATCCCAATGTGAAGTGCATGGTTTGCAATCAGATAAGGCACATTGAAAAAGTAGGTAAGAGTAGTGGAAAAGAGATAAAACGATAAGCAAAGGTAACAGAGAAAGATGATCAAGAAGTTGAAGAAACTCTTTTTACAATTGTTGCCTTAATTGCTTGCATTATCAACTATTCATAGCTTGTTGATTTTGAGTGCATATGTCACATGGCTTATAATAATAAGTGTCTTTTTAAGGTAATTAATAAAATCTTCCAAGAAAAGGAAGATATGACAATGATGCACTCTTGAAGTGAAAAGAAGAAGATCAGTTCCTGTGCATATTTTAAAAGGTTTAAAGTTAATAACTGATGTACTTCTAGTTCCCAACCTTGATCAAAATATATTGAGTGTTGGTCAACTGATTAATAAAGAATATGAATGAACTTTGCTAATGGTGAATGTATGATAATTGATACTAAAAATGCTTAAATTGATGAGAATTTGCATGAAGAGCAATTTTTTTGTTGATTAGAATGTTAAGAAAAGTCTTTTGAAGATAATATTTCTATATATGTTGCCTAATTTGCCTATGTTCATAAATTAGTAATATGACACAACATGATGGGACTTGTCAGTTTTGATGCATTAAAAAGTATTAATGACAATGATGTTGTGCAAGATATTTCCAGGGTGATTAAAACTTAAGAAATTGGTCAATCATATCATCTTAGCAAGCAAACAAGATTTTCTTTTACAAACCACTTGGAGAGCTAAAGAAAGGTTGGAACTACTTCTGATGTATGTTAACCTATGATTGAGGTTTCACTAAATATGAGTAGATTCTTCATGTTATTATATGTTACTATAACAGATATAGTTGGATTGCATTCTTGAAATAAAGGTTAAAGTGCTTATTAAATTCAAAAAAGTGAAAGTAAGACTATAAAAAGAAATAAACCTTTCATTTAAGTAATTAAGGTATGATAATATTTCATAATATGTTTCCAAAGATTTTAAAGCTTATTATTCTAGAGAAGAAATCACTCACAAATTGATAACCTTATATACTCCTTAACAAAAATGGAGTAATAGAGAGGAATATTAAAAACATCGTGAAAGTGACAAAGGAGCATAATAGTTGAAAAAGTAATACCTAAGAAGTTTTTGATTGAAGGAGTAAATATCTTAATATATTGGTTGTATATGCTACCCACTTAAACACTCAAAGGTAGAACATCATATTAGATAGTTTAATAAATTATTTTATGTTGAAAATCTAAAAGTGTTTCACAGTTAATGTTACCTTCATGTTCCAAAGGTCAAAAAAAAAAAGCTTGATAATAATAATAAACTTGGTACGTTCTTAGGGTATATTAGCACAAGCAAAACTTATAGTCTGTATTGACCAAAATAAGAAACTTATAGTCTTCAATATTACACTAAAGAATATTTAAATGAGCCGAGATATTGTAATTGATAAATCAAAAACAAATTAACAAAAGTCATTGAATGGTGATACTTAAGATGTAACATCCCGTTTCCATATAACGGGTTGCACCATAGAAACGGGTATACGGGCGATCAATCGAGAAATTAGGAAAACACATCTCATGCTCATGCATTTGTGAACAGTGATTTCTGCACATGAAAAATGTTTGTACATG